>VDFB02167045.1:0-43644 GCA_007258455.2 Sequoia sempervirens
CAACTAAGAAATTTGGCATAAGAGGCTTGGTCACATGAGCAAGAAAGGGCTTGAAGTAATGCTTCAATGAGATCAACTTCCTGGCTTGCAATCGGTGAATTTGCAGCTTTGTGAGCATTGCCTTTATGGAAAACAAAGCTGGGCCAACTTCTTGAGGACAAGCCATGATTAAAAAACTACTCCTTTGGCACTTGTGTATTCGACGCTTTTGGTCCCAATCGGTGTAACCCCATGTTTTGGTGGTGCAAATTACTTTGTTGAAAATCAAATAAGACATAAATTTAAATGTCTAAAAATTGACAATAAAGGAGAGTTTTGCTCCTCAGAGTTTGATAATTCTTGTGCAGACAACAACATTCGTAGAATCAAGGTGGTCCCATTCACCTCTCAAGAAAATAGAGCAGCTGAGTGGTTGAATCAGACAATTTTAGAGAGAGCTCGCTGCAGGCTCTCCAATGTCGGTTTGAGAAAAGAGTTTTGGGCAGAGGCGTGCAACACTACAATATACTTGATCAACTGTGCCCCATCATCTTGTTTAGATTTTGATATTTCAAAGGAGAGATGGCTTGGGAAGAGAATTTCATATCATCATTTGCGGGTGTTTGGCTTTGAAGTGTTCAAAGAACAACGAACGAAGTTTGATTTCAAATCTAAGATGTGTATTTTTATGGGCTATGGAAAAAATCAATTTGGTTTTAAGTTGTAGGATCCCGTTGTTTAAAAGATTTTTTCGTAGTCGGAATGTTGTCTTCAATGAGAAAAAATTTCCAGGTTTGCAACCTATGGATAAATCCTGTGATAATTTTTTTGATATCGATTTATTTGACAATGATCGTGTTAAACAAACTTCAGTTTCATTCTCCCATTCTCCCAGCCTTTAATAATTTGTACAAATACTAACACTCTGCCTTCATCTCTGCAACTGCTGTCTTCACCTCTAGTTCACTCGATGCCTGTGAATGGGAATTGGCTGCCCTTGCTATCTAATTCGCAGCCTTTTGCAAATGAGGGGCCTTCATTGTCCAATTCACAGCCTTCAAATCCTACGCTGCCCTCTCATTTGACTTCGCAGCCTTTACAAGGCCGTACGCTGCGTTTGGTATGTGATACGCTGCCATTGGTATGTGATACACAGCCTTCCAATTATGATGCGCAGTCTTTGGTATTTAAAACGCTCCCTTCACAATCTAATTCGCAGTCTTTACCAAGCTGCACAGAGCCCCCTATACATCATTCGCTGTCCTCACAAGGTCATCCGCAGCTTTTCAATAACCAGTCGTTGCCCTTTTTAAGTGACACGCACCCTAATACGCTGCCTCATTCTCTTAGTTCGATGCCTCTTATAAAGCAAGCGCAGTCTTCCATAGATCGTATGCTGCCATTAACTTTTAATTCGCAACCTCAGGAGGGAGTTGGTGCTTATCCTGAACAGGGCAGTATGCAAGGGAGTACAGAAAAACAGGACAGTGGTTGTAATTTTCACAATAATACAGAGAATGTAGAGCAACAGGGTAAATTACAGTCTGAGGAGATCAACACCGAAGAGGAAATTACCACAAGAAAAAAAAAAATTACAAACTATTTTAAATAAATGAACTCTAAATAATTTTAATATTTTAAATTTAATACTGAAAATTAACACTGAAAAAATAATAATAATAATCTTATAAATTAATGCATATTAATTTAATATTTCTAATATAAAATACAAATACTAGGTATTAAATAACAAATTGAATTAGTAGATGTTAGATAACTTATCCGTTATATTGAAAGAAGAATAAACATGGTAATTCCAGTTCTTGAGATTTAGCAGAGCTCAACTCCTGACAGACAAGTTCTTCGACAGAAGAATGTTCAAACCCTTAGTTTCCAGCGGTTTATTCAGTCCTCTTATCTAGGTCAAAGGGTGGAATGAGAAAAAGAGTTTACTTTCTGTATAAGCACTCATTTATAGGTACTCATTCAACGGTCCCTTTCCTCAAGTGGCGTGTATGCCACGCAACAGTATTCGAGATCTTCTTAGTCAAGTCTTCTGTTCCGATGGGCTGGTCTTCACGTCAATGGAGATTTGATGGACGCCCACATCTTCAAAAGCTTTTCTCACGGAGGCTGCTCTTGAATTTCCTGGGTATTTGGAAAATAAATGTAGAAGGACAAAAGCATGGGTAACGGTGTTGACAAAAGAGAACAATTCTTTAAGTAAATAAAATGTGAAATTGTTAGTGTTGAATTAAGTTAGAAAAAAAAAAGTGTAGGTAAAATAGTGTTCTATATTCACATTGACATTAATGATGTTGAAGGATTTTTATGGGTGAATAAGTGTGAAATTGTTAATTGATTTTGAAATAAATTCAAATTATTAATTGATTGAATATGTGTTTAAATTAAGTGCAAAATTATCAATTGACTGAATAACTACTAAAATGAAGTGTAAAATTGTGGAACAGTTGATTGACTTTTAAATGGAGTTTTATATTGTCAATTGATTGATTAGTTGTTTAAATGAAGTGCAAAATTGTCACTTGACTGATTAATTGTTTTAAATGGAGTGCAAAATTGCCACTTGACTGAATAATTGTTCAAATGAAGTGCACAAATATCAATTTTGACCAATTGACTAGTTAAATGAAGTGCAAAATTGTCAATTGATTGATTAAATGTTTGAATGAAGTGCAAAATTATCAATTGATTGATTATCTATTTAAATGAAGTACACAATTATCAAATGACTATGACTTAATGAAATTTTATATTGTCAATTTAATAAGTAACTATTTAAACAAAGTGCAGAATTGTGAATTGAGTGATTAATTTTTTTTTATAAAGGTAAAATGGGATTTGAAAAGGTCCTAGACCCTTGGATAGGAAGGAAGGTTAACACAATAAAGCTCAAAAAACAATAAAGTCCAACCACCACCAATTACAAAACAACCACTCAATAACCAATTACGAGAAATATTATTTTATATGATATTGATTTTTTTAATGTGTGAATAAGTGTAAAATTTTCAATTATATAATAATTTTTAAATAAAGTGTAAAACTATTTGTTGATTCATTATATGTTTAGATAAATTACAAATTGTCAACTAATTGATTGATAGTTTAAATGAAGTACAAAACTATCAGAAGTGTGAAACTGTCCCTTGAAAAATTAAATATTTAAATAAAGTGCAAGATTGTCACTTGATTGATTGATTGTTTAAATGAAGTGCAAAATTGTCACTTGGCTAATTGGTTGATTAAATGAAGTGCAAAATTGTCATTTGATTGATTGACTATTTAAATGAAGTGCATAAATATTAGTTGAATAATTAACTATTTAAATGAAGAACAAAACTATCAATTGATTGATTAATTGTTTAAATGAAGTATGAAATTGTCAACTGACTTACTGAGTTTTAATGAAATTTAATATTGTCAATTTACCAAAAAAATGCACTTCATTTAAATAGCCAATCAATCAATGGGTAGTTGTTTTTAAAATATTCATTATTATTTTTTATTTTATTTCAACGAAGTTATAAGAATGAAATAAAAATAAGATAAAGACTAAAAGAAAGATATAAAATAAGATAAAGAATTTTAAACTGAAATAAAAATATATTTTTTATTTTCTTATATTGAACAAAGCAGTTGCAAGAATGAAAACTACCAATAGATAATTGAAAGGAATAACTAAAACCTAGAACTACAATTCAACCACATAAACTTTAAAAAAAATAAAAATAATAGATATATTTAATATTTAAAAAGAAAAATAAAAAATAATTCTTTGATAAAAATTAAAATATATCTGCACAAAAGACATATAGAAGAAACCAAAAAAACAGAAGTCTCGATGACTGTTTACACGATCTACTTTATTATTATTTTATATTCACATTACCGATATTGACAAGAATTTCTTTTATGTTCCACTAGAAGTACAGGCATAGTAAGCATTTAAACATAAGTACATAGGAGGTCACTATCCATGGTGGGCCCTGGAGGGACTGATAATTTCACCGCCCACCCACAGCCTCATGAACTCAGTCTACGCGGCATGTGAACCCGTCTAATACGATTCACACCAACCCTTCTGCTTACATTAATCCGTCTTATACGACTCACTCACATGAAATATTTGCATCTGATGAACCGATTCCTTGTTAGACTCATATGCATGAATCTATCTTACTTTTTGTTCTGTAGGAGTGTTTATGTGTGTATGTGAAATTCTTAGTGGCTGTTTGATTTTGAATTTACTAAAATTCTAGTATTATTGAGAGAAAAAGGAAAATTTCATGTAAAATTTTTAATTGATTTCTTTTTGTCTTGTATCAAAATAAATCTGTGGTATTGATGTTTTAATTATCAAATCAACTGCAAACAATTATGCTAAAAAAGTAGGCTTTACTTTTAAATTTATAGATACTTTGTTAAAATTTCTATTGAAGTAATGATCTTTTTACAAGTTGGTAATACCTATTACAAAAGTAGAAGTGACACTCCTTTGACACATGTTACATTATTAATGTTGAAAAAAAGTTGGTGTAAAATGAAGCTTGAAATTGTCAATTGACTAATTGACTTCTTGACTTAGAACAAGTAAAATCGTGACATTATTTCATTTCATCCGTCAAATCAAATGCAAATTTCTATGCTAATAAATGCACAGTACAAAATTATGGGTGGCAATATTAATACATGACATTGAGAAAAGTTGGATGAAAATGAACTTTGAAATTGTCAATTGACTAATTGACATTTACTTTGATTTTGACATTGACTTTAACTTTGAACAAAAGAAAACTAAATATTATTGCATCAATAAAATTACTAAAAGATTAAGCTTTACCTTAAAATTAACAAAAATTCCATGACTTTCTATTAAACCGCTGGTCTTCTAACAAAATTGCTTACCTATTACTGTAATAAGATAATTAAAAGTAGGGAAATCATAGTTTCACATTAACCTAAACAATATGTAATTTCTTGTTTCTCTTTATATATAGAGGATTTTCTATATCCTTAGGTCTTACAACACAAAATCATGGCAACCTTCTTTGGGCTGCTGAGTTCGAGGGGCTTTCTATGGCTGCAGCTGGGAATTTTTATATGGCAGGCCATAAGACCAACTGCCACAATGAGATTGCCATGGGCTTTGCTAAGCACAGGTATCCATAAGATTTTCTCAAAGAAAAAAATTCGCAATGATTATTTTGTGTTGTTATCAACAGATTACAATGACACAGCTGATGCAAACAAGTTCTTGGCTGAAAATAAAGTTAAGATTAATGAGGATCCCTTAGGTGACTCATCGGTTATTGTCTTCCGGTATAACAAAACTCATTACATATGTGACAGTCAAAAGGCTAGCCAGGTAAGATTGTTGATTGCTGCTGAGCTGAATGGTGTGCCTATTGTTAAAGAGTATAAAGTTGTAAATGGTTTCATGGGTGTGTGGAATTTGTGCTCAGCTGATGAAGCCATAAGATTGTGTTTGCCCTCTAAAAGGTTTAGATTGTCCTTCAGGAAAACATTTAGGTTCTGTTTGGTAGAACACATGCCCCTTATTGTGGACACTTACTGGCTATCAAAAGTGTTAAGTGGTATCCCCTTGTATTTGAATGCTAATGGTGATGAAAGCCTGTCATCAATATTGACATTAGTATTAATCCTTCTGGACTTCACTTATAACATTTGGGTTCCACTACTAGAGAAGGCATATCTGATCACTGTCAGATGTGTACAGTTTTTACTGTCAACTCTTGGTCCAAATCTAAGGATTATGTTATTTTACCTGCTGAGCAACTTTGACAACAAATATTTGCCCTGCTCAATTGGTGATTTTAAGGTGAAGATCGAGAAGACTGGAGCATTCTATACAACCGACAACACTATCTTAAATTGTCCAGTTAAGTGGATAAGTAAGGTAAGATTTGATGAGATTGATATAAGCAGTGATCATTTTGAGTTACAGGCAAGTGCTTTCAGGGTGCACCTAACCATATTACAGCGCAGAAACAATTTTGTAGAATTTGAGCTAAGGCTTCTTGATATTCTGTTTAGTCTTGTCAAGGTCAGGTATACAATGAGCGTGCATAACTTTAAGACTTATATTGGGTGCTGGAAGTTCCTAAAGGAAGGTGATATTGGTTTGGTTCAAACTGTTGATAAGGGCATTGTAAACAACATGCATTTATTTGGGCTCGAGGACGCCATCAATCTCTTTTGGGGCAGTGATATCAACGTCTATAAAGTTGATATTGGTGAAGCCTATCATTTCATGGTTGCTGGAGAAAATGAGAAAAAAATTATTACTTGCCCTGGCTTTCAGCTTTAGGAAGGTTTTGTTTTGGTCTTTCTTCAATACATATTAAGAAGTCCTCTTATCTAATGTAAGGATGCTGCTTACTAAAGGAGATTGGATCCCTCAATCGATCCCTTTTATATTCTTCTATTTTATTTCATCTGTTTCTGGTTTTATTTTGCTCGATAAAAAGTCTGAAAGGAATTGCAGTGTACTTTCAGATCAGCATTTTTATATTGTGACTGCTTTTCTATTAGTCCCATGAGGACTAACTATAGTCTTCTGTTTTATTAATAGTGATTCTTATAAAGCTTTAAAAACTATCTAATAATTTCTGTTTTATATCTAAATTTCTTTATTTAAAAAAGTTCTTATAGTCTTCTGTTTTATTAATAATGATTCTTATAAATTTAAAGACTATCTAATAATTTCTGTTTTATATCTAAATTTCTTTATTTAAAAAAGTTCTTTAGTTGATAGTGCCTGTCTTCCATACAACGTGTTTATAAAGAATGGGTGCGCTGGCTTGCTTTCCACACAGAATCTCAAATTTTTACCCAGTACAGTTTTATCTTAATTCTTCATTGCTGGAAGGGATTTATACATTCTGAGCGAAGGAGAAGTATTGGCAGATGAGATATTTATGAAATGTTTTGTTTTGATCTTAGCTAAGCTTTTTAAAAATCACTTTTAAGTGTCTTAAATAAAAATTTGAAAGTATATTAATAAATATTTTCATGATTAAGTATCTACATATTATTAAATGATATTATAAAATGAGAACAGAGTTTAAAATTCTAAAATAAATATTAGATTTATTATCAAATGAAATATTATTATTGACTGTTTGATATTGAATTAAGTAAAATTGTAAAATTGATGAAAGAAAAATATCCGTAAATTAATGATATCAGAAAAAAAATAGATGTAAATGAAGTGTACAATTGTTAATTGACTGGTTCATTTCCAATCAAATAAACTTGTAATATTGTTGCTTCAATTGTCAAACCAACTGCAAAAGACATGCTAAGAAAGTATGCTTTACTTTTAAAGTTATAAATAATTTGTTAAAGTTTCTATTGAATTGATGGTTTTCTTGCAAGCTGGTATACCAATTACAAAAGTATAGGGGAGAGTGCTGACACATTTTAAATTAATAATCTTAGAAAAATCGGGGGATAAATGAAGTGTTCAATTGTCAATTAGCTCATTGATTACTGGAATTAGTACCAATCAAAATAGGAGATCAATTGCAAATAGTTATGCTAAGAAACCAGGCTTTATTCTTAAAGCTATAAATACTTTGTTGAAATTTCTATTGAACCAATGGCCTTCTAACAAATTCATTTTACTATAAATGCATGGTGCAAAAATATTTGTGGCAGTGTAAGTTTGTCAATTGCCTAATTGACTTGAGTTTGAGTTTGATCTTGACCTTGACCTTGACCTTGACCCAAAGAAAATCATAATATTATTGGATCAATAATCAAATCAAGTGAAAAAAATATACTATTTTTATTTTTTTTAAACATAAAATCAAAAGTGATTTTAATTTATTTTATCAAAGATTAATTAATTTTTTATTTTCACATAAAATTTTATTAAATAAAAAATTGAAAGCATATTAATAAGTTAATTTACGATTATGGAAGTAGTTTAGTTATTAAATGTAATGGTAAAAATAAAAGGAGAAGAGAAGAGATTCCAAACTTCCAAAATAAATTTTAGATTTATATGTAAATGTAAAATTGTTATTGGCATTAAATTAAGAAATTCTGATATTGTTGAAGGAAAAATATGAGTAAAGAGTTAATGTATGTCACATTAATGATAGTAAGAAAAAATAGATGTAAATGATGTGTAGAATTGTTAATTAACTATTTGAGACTGAGTTTTATTTCAAATCAATCAAATTTATGGTATTATTTCTTCAATAGTCAAATCAATTGCAAACAATTATACATTAAATAATAATTGATAATAATGTTTTAAAAGTTAATATTTTATTTATTATTTATTATTTTTAAAATTTTAAAATTAATTATTTCAATAAAAATGGATTTTATTCTTATATATAAATGTATTAAATAAATTTTACAATTATATTGAATAAATAAATTTATGATTAAGGAAGTACTTTAATTATTTAATGATATGATAAGAATAAAACAAGAGGAGAGTCCAAACTTTAAAAAAAAATATTATGAAATGAAATATTTTAATTTAAATTTAATTTATTGAATGAGACATTCATTTTTATTTTTATTTATTTCTCTTCCTTCCACATAAATCACATGCTCCATAATCGTTTCAACTCATTTGGAAAAAAGCCTTATTGAATATTAATAATTTTTTTATGTACCTACGTAGATGTGATAATACCTTATCACATTCAAACATTGTTCCTTTCAAATTCCAAGCATACGAATAGTTCTTAATATAATTTTTTTTAATTATTATCAATTTCGATTCATCATTCTAATAATCTCATGTTCCCTTTGATAAGGAGAAGACTTATGTCATTAACATTTTCCAATGTGAACCTCCATTAAATTATTTAATTATTTTAGTCCTCCTTGACCATGCATCCTTAAGACTATGACAACATAAAATAGATATGTATCACATGGATAAATTTCAAGGTCATCACTAAACTTCTTTCATGAGGAAGAAAAGAAACCTAACATTTAAGAAAAGGGAAAAAATCATATACTATATTTTATTAGTTGAAATATATCCATCGTTTGAGAAAAGTTCAAGTAACTTCTAAATTTATTAAAAATATTGGAGAACTTATACTAAGTTTAATATGAGGTGCAATCAGTTCTATTTAATAAAATAACTATCAAAGAAATTGTTGCATTTCAAATAAAAAAAATTATGTTGCAAGAAAAAATAACATTATAGTTAAGTATTAAGGATAAATTATTGTTGGATAAGAAATTAGTGAAAAATAATATTTGTATATGAGAAATTTTAATAAAAGGATTGGAATAAGTCACATAGTTTCAATTCTCTAAGTAGGAGATATAAGTGATCTTATTGACTCTATTTTTAGGAGCTAATATGTCAATTTAACCTTTCTCTAAAATCATTGTACAATAAGATGCTATTTGTCCAATATATCTCTAAAACATGTGCATTTATTTATATGTACATCATCATAAAAAACATCTAATTATAAAAAAGGACATAAAACCATGGGCTAACTAATTATCTTGGAAAGGGCTAGAAATCTTCTTTAGCTCTATGACTCTTAAACCCCCCAACTTAGGTGATGAAATAGTCTCCAATATTTTGTAGGACTATACTACATTAGGATTATCAACAAATGAAAAATATCCAACACATTCCAAATAATCTTCCAATTGCATATACTAAATAAGGGGAAATAAAGAACAAGATTAATTTAATAGCTAGGTGAAAAATATGGATAGCACCACCATTTTTTTTTTCTCAATAAATTTTGAACATTCCTTAATGTGTCTAACTAATCAACCAAAACTTCTTACTCTCCATCATGTTTTAATCAAAGTTATAATATACATCAATGTACTTTATGTATAATATAGAGTTTTAAGCCAATTTGACTATACACCCTAACTCTCATTGTTAGTTGTCATTATATTATGTATCAAGACAACATTTAAATGTGATATCTAAACAAGTGAGTATATTTTATGTACTCAACTATAATATTCAAAAGAAGAAAACTAGTTTACCTATAACTCATCCAACTAACAACACCACTAGATAGGTTAAATGTGTAACTTGTATAGTAGGTCTCTTACTATCAATGTCTCCAATCTAGTATATATCATCTAAACCATGTTTGATCTATGCCTTATCCAAATAAAGTCCTAGATAGTATTAATTATTCTAAAGTGATCAAATTATATTTTTAGAAAAACCCTTTATTGTAGCCCAATTCTCTTTTCCAAAATTAGAAACAATACTACTAAAAATCTCACTACTTGGGAAATATATGTTCTTATAATAAGTATCACATTCATAAGGCTTCCAACAACACTAGCATATAGATCATGGATCATGTCCTTTACCCCATTCTCTATCTCAGAATTTTTTTCCATAAACAATTTTTTTCATAGAGATAAACCATAACACTCCCTTGATTGTAATCTTATATCTAAGCTTCTACAACACAAAGTCAACATGCTTATCAACCAAAGTTTAAAGTAATTCATCAATATACCCCAAAATAAATGGTCCACTACCTTTTTTTAAATAAATATTTAATTAATTATTCCCCATAATTCACCACTATTCCAATTCCTGCAATTGATTAATAAATAAATAAATATTCATCGCCATAATTAGTAAAATTATATTTAATTAGAAAAATGCAAAATGATTTTTGTTGTGCAAGTTAGTGTAAGTGGGCACCCCAATGCTAGGGTTTAGTGGCAAGTTGCAGGGGGAGGATTATCCTCCACCATAAAGGTAACCTCCATACCCTTTGATCTTCTCTCATTCGCTAAGTTTTGGTTGTCAAATCTCTTCTTGTCTTTGCTTTTGGTGCATTTGTTCTCTTGTATTGTTGCATTTATGCCTGCTTATGTGAGGGTTATTCATTTCCTTGCAAGCCTTTATGGAGGTGGGTACAACCCCCTCTGCTCCTCTTGAAAATGGGTTAGATGCCCTCAATTGGCCAGAGGAAAGTGTAAGGTCGTTAAAAGACACTATTGTAGAGGAGCCTCCTTCCATCACAGCAGGTGTGAAGTTTGTTGTCCTCTCTTACGGTGGTAGTGAAGTCTTTGGAAGTGATGGAAAGGAATGAAGTAAGGTTTCCTCCCACCAACCATTGAGAATTTATGTCTCTCCTATTGAAGATATGAAGGAAGAAAATTCAATTTGAAAGGGTAAAATTAAAAAATGCAGCCATTTTTATGGCCATAGTATGATCTAGAAAGTATTTTTTTACTTTTTCTAAAAAATAATGATAGGCAACAAAAAAATTTAAAGAAACCCTATTGGAACATGGGAAAAAGTGTTTTCAGGGCACTAGCCTAAACATATAGGCCAAATACTAAGGAATTTTTTGCATTTTTATGCCCTAGATAGATTGTATTAAAGGATGTTCCACAAGATATTTGGTCATTAATCTCATAGATTCTGGGACCCTTAAGCAATTTCCTTAGGGTTGACAAGCCTTAGGTCTCCCTCCTGGATATGAATGCATGAGCTCTTATCTCTTTTATGTCTGGTCGAGAACTACCAGAAGTCTTGGATATTCATTTGGATGATGGAATCCATTCTTTCCCAATTAAAATCCTAGGTGGGCTAAGTGCATATTACCTTTGTAGGTAGGAGTGACACTTAAGGAAGGACTACCCTATCATTTGGAAAGGAAATAACAAAATAAATATCAATTCTAATAATCTAAAGGATGATTCTATCAAAATTAGTAACAAGATGGGCCCTAATAAAGGAAACCCTAACTGATCCTCTAACTTTTCTCCAAATATTGGGAACATGGAAGAGTCAAGGAAATTAAACCTTGGAAATCTAGGCATGGGTCATGAAGGTAGTAATTCAGTGAAAAGGAAATGACATGGTTGCCTCGAAACAACCTCCCCTTTGGAAATCCTCAAGGAGGACCCACTTTCCTCTGAGTCCCCCAATTGCCATTCTCTATGTAAAACTCCTTCGGCCCTCTCTTGGAGGAGGAAGAAAACTATGGTCTCTACTCTATCAATAATAATATCACTCTTGATATTTTGAAAGACACCTCTAACCAAATTCTAAATCGTGGAAATCTTGTGGCCATTAAGCAAAATGCATAGTAGTTTGTGATGTAAAAAATAAGAAGATATATACAAATAAACAAAATGTTAAAAGCGGGGAAGCCAAAAACTAAAACTTATTACTATAAAACTTTTAATCTCTCGGCCCCTCAAAGGGATCCTTCTTCAAATATGACTCCTAATAATAAAGATACAACAATTGAGCCAACACTAAACTCCCTTGGGGTGAAGGGTATCATTTCAGGGTTTGAAAGCATTCAACAGGATAGTGGATGTCCCTAGGGCACTAAAACACATTTGGATTCAAATCCAAACCAAAGAAAAGCTTTTGTTTCTAGCCATCCCAACTTGGGGATTGGAGTAAAAATGGGGATTAATACCCTGAGGGAACTCAGTGGCTTTTTGGGGATCAATGAAATGGCCTCCCCTAAACCAACGGTTAGTGCTAGCATTATTACCGAGAAAGGAAGTGGAAACCATGACCATATCATTGATGATGTTAACAAAATGGAGAATATATTAAAATCTCTAACAAAAAACAATGATGTTACATTGGAATGCATAAATAGTAAAGGAAATAATGGGGTTATTAAGGATCTAGATCCTAGGAAGGACTCAAAAAATGATGAAAAACACACCATTGAAATAGCAGGATGTGGTGGGTTTTTGGACAATGAGAAAATCACTATTGATAAAGAAGCTATCACCAATGATGCCTAGCAACACAAAAAAGGAGGGGAAGTAAGAAGGGTTCAGTCTTCAAACTCAATAGAGCTAGTATCAACCTAAATAAAAATAAAAATAAAACATACAAGTATAGTGCTCCCTACACCTAGTTCTAAAAGGATAGACAATGATGGAAAAAATCCTAAATATTTTTAGTTGTTTAGGAATGACAAAGAGCCAAATATAAGTTCAAAAAATAAAGAATTTTAACTATACCCCATGGAATGTAAGGGGACTAGAATCCCTAGATATAAAGTACATGATTAGGAGATTTCTTAATCTTGAAAAAAAAAGGATTTTGTGCTTCTTCAAGAAGTCAAGGCCATTGGTTTTACTCTTAAAACCAACATGGGATTCATCTGGAGCAATTCCTCCTACCTTGTCACCAAACACGATAAGGGGAAGGGTGGATCTTCTATTCTAATGGCCAACTTTTGGACTCAATACCTTACTAGGTCTGACACACCCCCTTGCAATAGGTCTGTGTTGGCATACCTTGAAAAAGATGAATCTAAGTTTGGAATTTGCTCAATTTATGCAACAAATGACTATAGAGAATGCACCAAGCTCTAGAAGTGGCTTGTGAATCTACCTAACATCTCTTGGATTCTTGGGGGGGATTCTAATATGGTAGAAAGTATGGATGACAAAAAAAGAGGTCTTGACATTGACTAGAAGTGAAGTGAAAAACACTTTTGGCTAATATTGAAGTCTAAAACCAACCTCATTAACCCTCTAGAAGGGAGAAAAGCATATAACAAGGCCATTTGGTATACCTAGTGTAGTGAACATAAGGGAGGAAGAAGGATATATATTGCAAACTCAATAGGTTATATGAAAACAAGAACTGGTTTAATTTCACTCCACTGGATGATGGCCAAAATCTAATGGTCTATCCATACAGTCTCTCTAAATACCATGATATGATAAAGGCTACTCTAATACTTAATTTTTCTAGGAGTAAATAACCTAGGAGGGGAAAAACTTCAACCTAAATGTAAAGCTACTAAAAGATGATGATTGCAAAGCAACCATTTGCACACTAAGAGAAATAAACAAGAGTATGCTAAGGGACAAGGGGGAAATCAAAATATGGGAGACCAATGTCAATGGATGAAGAACTCTATGTCAAAAAATTAGAAAACAACAAGCCATGGAAAGAAGAAGAGAGGAAAATTTCCTCCAAGAGGAATTTTTGAAGGTAGAAACTAACATTCAAAATGACCCTACTAGTAAGAAACTAAGTGAGGAACTTAGCATGGTGAAAAATACTCTAAGAAAGCTCCAAGCCTACAAGATACAAGGTCTGAAAATTAGAGGAAAAATTAATTGGTTGAACAATGGTAAAAAAGTATCAAAATTCTTCTTTAGATATCTAAAAGAAAAAAGTGTAAGTGAGGAAAGTGACCAAATCTACCATAATGGTACCCTACTTAACTATCAAGAAGAAATCTTGAAACAATTCTACCTCTTCTTTAGAGAAATCTTCTCTTCTGAAGGAAATAGTGAAGAAGGTCATAGTGCAAGGGCTCTCATAAAAAATATGATCCCCAATAAAACCTCCCAGAAAGATGCAACAATTGTTGTTGGGGAGTCACTAAAGATGAAATTAAAAATTCTATTAAGTCCATGAGTAATGACAAGACCCCAGGGGCAGATGGACTGATAGTGAAATTCTAAAAAACCTTTATGGACTCAATTTTTGAGGATCTACACTAGGTATACATAGAGGCTCTTGATAAGGGCACCTTGGGGTGTAGTATCAATATATGAATTATACAACTTCTACCCAAAGATGGAGACAAAACTAGTATGAAGAATTGGAGGCAAATAACTCTCTTGAATGTCTCCTACAAAATCCTGAATAAAGTGCTAGCAATAATACTAGTCAATATACTTCCAAAGTTTATAAATAATACACAAACTAGTATAATTAAGGGTAGATATATTCTTGAAAACCTCATAACCAACTAGAAATATATGGAATGCTCCAAGCTCTCCAAGAATAATTCTTCTATGCACTCCTATTGGATTTTAAGAAGGCCTATGATAGGGTAGAATGGGCCTTCCTAAGGATAACCCTTTAAGCTTTTGGTTTCCCTCAATAATTCTACAACATGATTGATACTCTTCTAAAAGATGCATCTACTTAAATTGATGTCAATGGTTCACTGTCTAAGGTGTTTAACCTTGAAAGATCTATTAGAAAGGGGTGCCCACTTGCATTGGACCTATCTATTATAGCATTTGATGCTCTCCATTTCTTCCTTAGAGAAATAGTTGTAACCCTAAAGGTTAATGGATTAAATCTTCTTGACAATAGTGAGTTGATGAATATCCAATTTGTTGATAATACAACAATCTTTCTTAACCTAGAAGAAAAAAATCTAGAAAGACTTTTAGTTAAACTCAATCTATACTGCAAGGCTTCATGAGCAATAATCTCTAGGGAAGATTCTATAATGTTGGGATGGGAAAATGCCCCTCCTAAATGGCTACAAAAGTTTGGCTTCCACTGGGGGGTGGCCCACAAGCCTAAAGGAAATTTGGCTATGGATTAATGAGAAAATTGAAAGAAAAAAGGAAAAATTGAATAGTCAACACCTTTCCTTAGCTGGCAGACTTTGAGTGTACCAAAAAAATATTTCATCATATTCCATATATACTTTGTCTTTGTTTGGTTTTTTAATATCTACCAAATAAAAGAGATCCAATAAAGGATCATAAATGTTTTATGGTCAGATGGTAAGGGGAAAAGGAAGAAACACTAAGTCAGATGGGACTAGAATTCCATGGAAAAGGAACAAGGGGGATTGGGCTCAAAGACTTGGAAAAACAAGGAATAGTTCTAGTAGGGAAATGAATATTCAAGGATTTTGAGGGTAATGAGCCCTAAAAATTATTAGTGAGAAACAATGTACAAATGGCAATCCCCAAGCATACAAGATCATGGAAAAACTACCCCTCATTGATTTTCTCATCATTAAACACCCAATTGTTCTTGCTGGCTCTATTGTATTTAAAAGTATGTGGAGGGCATGGGAGCTAATCAAGGACAATATCTCTAACCCTTACTACATTTTCCACAATAGCAATCCATTGCACTCTAATAGGTCCATGTGGTGGAACATGTAGCACAATGGAAAGCCTCTCCAAAGTTTCTCTACCAAGAAATGGGCCTAGGTTGGGGTCAAAATCTTTGACAACATCCTAGAAAATGGTGCTTTAAAAGATTGGGAAATTTTGAGAAATGAATTTAATCTTCCACTTTCAAATCTAAGAACATATTTTGTGTTAAAAGAAGCTTGGGAAAGCTCTCCTCTTCTTAACTTAAACAATTTTTTCATCAATCTCACTGAGGATCTTATGTGGAAGGGTGCTACCCCACTAAAAAACATGTAGGCTAAGCTAATCTATAGGGACTTAACCCAAGTTGAGTCCCTAATTGAACACTTATATAAAGCATGGAAAGTTAACTTGAGCAACAAAGAATAGAAAAAAATCTTCATCTCTAACTGGTCTAGTGTGTTTGATCCTAAAAAGGCATGCTTTAGATGGTTAGTACTGCTATAAAGAGTACCTATAACAATGAAGCATTCAAATATTGATGTATGTAGTATTTGTAGAATTCTTGAATTAGTTGAACAAATATTCTTTAACTATCTATATGCTAATTTTTAATATGGAAACTTCTATACAATGGAATGCTAATATAGAAAACAAATGTCAAATTTGTTTGGAAATAAATGCTAATATAAAAATACATTAAGTATATTGAATTTTTATTTTAGGTCTGCACCACCATAGCACTGTGTGGGTCGAGTTGGCGCACCACCTCTGTTGGTGGGGTCACCGACTTGCTACTCGAGGGCCACCCACTAGCCACCAGCAAGGCAGATTGGGCAACTTTATTTCAAATGGGCATAACATTCACCTAGGATGTCAATTTTTCAACTTCTTATACTTTTCATAAATTTTTTAGTGAGAACTACACTGTGATATAGGTTTGGTTCCCTTATTTTTTTATTTTGATAATTTTTTGGGGCCTCAAAGCTAGATGTTCTCAATTTCACTATCTTGAGCATAACTTTTACATATAGAATCAGATTTTTTATTTTGAATAGTTGTTGGAGAGAAAGTATAGTGAAATACACAATGGACTAGACATATGTTTAGTTTGTGGTGAATAGAGATGTTTATACTTGTTTGATCACTTGTAGGTGCCTGAGATTCATGGTATGGTTGTGTGAGAATCTAGACGAGTCAAGAGGTGAAACCTTGATGAAGTACATGTTTTCATATGATATTTATAATGTTACATCTAATTATTAGTTTGGTGCTTCTTGGTATAGGTTTACAAGTGTTTTTCAGAGTTGGAATTTGATGGTGATAGGTATGTAATGATGGAAATTGTACTCCCTTCTTGGAGATGGTACATTTTTTTACTTAATGTAGACCTAATGTCACCTTGATCTAGTGTTGTAATGTGTTTTCCACATTCACATTGGATTTAGGGCCATTCTAAGCTAAATTGGCCTAATTTTTCCTTAATTTAATGTTGTCAAGTGTATTTATTTACACTCTCAAATTGATTTGTGGGCCCTCTTGCATTTATGACCTTCACATCATCATTAATAGGCCCCCAAGACCCTATATTATGCATCTCGAGGCTTATTTCAACCGAAATCTTGACATAGACATCAAATATACTTCATTTTCCAACTCCTTGACATTTCCTCAAGCTAAAAAGGCTCGGTGGGACCCATATGCCACCTTGGGCATATGATTCCCATCCAGATGGGACCTATATGCCACAAGTGGCATATGAGTCCCATTTGGCCCCTTTTTAGGGTTTTGAGTAGGAAATCAGGTTTTTAAGTTCAAATTTCATGAATGTTGTCTTCTGGGATCTAATAAATGGGAAATTAGATGGATTTCCTATATAAACAATGTTTCAAATCATTATTCACATAAGCCTTCATGATATCATCCTAAGCTATCAATATTTAAGCATTCCAAGACTCTACAAGAGCATTAAGAGAGTTTACAAGAGTATTTCTAAGGCATTCAAGGGAAGATTTCTTCATCACTAGTTGCAGCAATTCAAGATCCATTATCAAGTCAAGGTCATTAGGCATCAAGCCTGTTATTGAGCTAGTGTCGTGATGTAGCAATGAAGATCCATTTGCAAGAATTGCTTCATATTCATATTCAAGATTAAGATCTACATTCTACATGGCCACTTCATGTTAGATTGTTGATTTTCATCTCAAGAACATTATTCAAGGTATCATTGTTCATGCTTCATATTTCATTGTTTCATCTCAAGGTTTAATTACCAAAATAGGGTTTGACCAAGGCAAACCCCTATTTCCTAACAACTCAACAAATTTTTCTCTCTCTATATGTGTGATTGCAGATTTAGGTGATTTGAGACTTGAAGATCCTTTGAAGATTAGGTTGCAAGGTTGGATAAAGTCATCAAGTTGTCACAAGGTTGCTATCTTAATAGAAAGTCACCTACATGTTGTAAATCAAAGTTTCAAACTCAGAAACAAAGTGTGGAAGGAAGAGTAGAGATTGGAGACCTAATTTAGATCCAAACCCTTTGAAAAAGAAAAGTGGGACTGGTATGAGTCCCAGTACAGGGATTTTTCTAGATTTCAAGACATCCATATCATACACTAAAATATTATAGTTTTGGTACAGAAACCCTAGTCTGGGACTAAATTTCCCAGACTAGCATATGAGTCCCACTAGGTATCAAACAATAGATTTTCAGGGTTTTAAAGCTTGTTTTGACCTCATCCTTCTTCCAGGTGGACCTTTGTTCATTCTTAGTTTGTTATTTTGTATTTCAGTTTCATTTCCTAGGTCATATAGTTAGGTTTTGCATAGTACTTTGCATAGTACTTTGCATGTCTTTTACATTTCTTTTCTTTCCTATCCCTAGCTTGGTGGTGAGCCCTCTTATTATCTTTAATCACACCCTAGGATACCTTATTGCAAGATCTCTTTCCCTCCACTTTATCCTTGGATTGAGATCTCTAAGGTTTCCTTGAGTGTAACAATAGTGAAATATAAACCCTATCCTCATGCTCCATCTCCTCAAAGGTGGGGCACCCTATTTCTGTTGTTACAAGGTACAAAGGTTTCCTTTAGTTTTGAGGATGTGGGTTGACATGGTTTGATACTTGGAGTCTTGGGTGGGTGATAGTTGAGCTTAGGTACAACACTGATAATGATTATGGTGTCATGGATATATAGGTAACATTTATGCATTGGCATCACATGGTCATGCATGTGCTTGTTTGTTGGTGATATATTTTGGTGTTAGGAGGTTGTTCTTATCTCCTAGATGCTTGTTTGGTTCCTTGACTATGGTTACTCATTTGTGGACATGTTTGGAAAATCAGATCTAAGATTGATTTGGTGTTTAATTCTTGTTTTCTACAAGATTATCCTCTTTGATATCTTAGTTTAAAGGTTACTAATGTCATGTTGAGTTTTCATGCTTCATTATTTGGGATCTTCGAGTTATATAGTTATGTCGATTGGCCACCCATTAGTTACAATGGGATGAATCGATTGTGGACTATTTATATCCATAGATATTTTCAATACTGATGCATCTGTTTAGTATGTTGACCTTGTTTGTGGTTATTTGTGGATTGAGATGAGAGGATGGATGTTATTTAGAGTGTCTAGATAGTTGGTTGTTAGGACTTGTACCATGATGTATTATCACTATTTCATGATATCTTGGTTACACATTTCAATGGGAGCTCTTGACATTAATGGTTTGGTTGTATTGTATTGGATTATGATGTTTTGATGGAAGTTGTATCTTATTGGTTTGGAGATCATGATTTTTAATCTTCCCTTTGGGAGCTCAGTGTTGAGTTCTTTGATTGTGTTGGGGCCATGAATGATCTTCATTTAGATGATGGTTATCATGTTTCTATGGGGATCTTTGTATCATGGTTTAGTGGGAGCTTGTGCTAATGAGGTGGATTCACTACTTGGTGGTAGATGAATTTCATTTGATTTGGAGATGTTGATATCTTTGTTAGCTATGGAAGACTCTTTAGTCTTTGGTTGAGGTGTCATGATATTTCATTTGACATGTGATCATATTTTTATAGGATGGTTATGTATTATATCATGATGTACTCTTGATTAATGGTTTAGAGTGTTGGCATGACAAAGGTGCATGATATGTTCATTTAAGCATATGATCTTTTTAGGAGATGTGAGATCATGATTTCATGGTGTGTTCCTGATTTTGTGGTTGGCATATGACTTTGATCTTCATTGTTTCTCTTGATATTGAGTATATTGATCATTTTCTCAAGAGATTCATGATGGTTCTTTGTTGCATTTGGAGTTGGGTATGGATTGATCGGTTGCAAGTACTCAAGGACACTTGGAGACATAGGTGAAGCTAGGAGATCTCTTGTGATTAGAGACATGTGTTGAAATAGTTACTCAATCATTAAGTTTCAACAGAAAGTCCAAGGAGCCTACACCTTGGTTGGATGTGAGGATCTATGAGGATATTGTTCTTATACGAGTTATGTTGACTTGAATATCTTGGAGGAGCATTCCCATTCCCTAATCTTGGTCTACACGATAATTTATCATCTAAGAGGTATTACCCATTGTTACTTTCAAATGTATTATATGCTTTATCTTCTAATGCTTATCATGTGGATCTTGAGATATATGGTTCAAGCTAGGTCTAGATATTTCATTTGAGGGATGTTGGGATGGTTTTCATACATATTGGTTATGGTTTGATGTGGATAGTGCTATTCTCTTTGGGATTTTTAATGAGGATATCATTCTTCTAATAGCTTAGAATTTAGAGGTGTGTGTAGAAGTACATGCTACATGTTTTAATTTGCACATTCTCTCTTTTGTCTTCTTCTTCTTCTTGGAATTTTGTATTCACATGAAATTGGAT
Organism: Sequoia sempervirens; assembly: GCA_007258455.2. Lineage (NCBI taxonomy): Eukaryota > Viridiplantae > Streptophyta > Pinopsida > Cupressales > Cupressaceae > Sequoia > Sequoia sempervirens. Next base: position 20,756 of record VDFB02167045.1, read on the forward strand.
TTGAGATCTTATGTGGAGCTATGATGATAACTAGGTTTGTGGTCATGTGTTTTTCATTGTTCTTTGGTGACGACATGGGTGATCCTTTATCTATTTCCTTTGTTGGGTGTGAAGAACTTGGGAGAGCTATAGAGACTTGTGGTGAGAGATGTATTGAAACATATTGGTTTGAAAGATTTACATATCTTTATGGTTGTTCCTTGCTACTACATAATGTTGGTTACACTTCTATGTGCTTCTATTAGTGGATCTTGGATGCCTTGATCATTTTCAGATTTGACATTACCTATATTGTCTGAGTTCTTTGATGTGTGTGTTCATCATATGATAGGTTTGGAAGTAGGAGTTTGCTATTGCATGTTATGGGTTGTATATGATGATAGTATGAGGTTCAATTATTATGATTTTTATACCTTTGAGGTATGGATAGTTAGATGTGTTAGCATTTATTGTGGATGTTGTTTTTAGCTATGGTGATTTTATCTTGAAAACTATTGATACATACTTGTTACCTTTGGATTGAGTGTTTTTGTATTGTGATATTAGTTGGACATAAGACTTATGCTTCTTTGTGATAGATAGAATGACATCTCTTTAGATGACTTCTTATCTTTCTGCATTGGCATGATGGAGGATGAGATAATTCATTCTTGAGATGTTGGTCACCTTGATTCTTGTTGCAAGTATCTTCATCGAGAACATGGAGCACTCTAATTCCTTGATGGTGTAAACAATGATGTTGGCACCTTAATGCTCTCTAACTCTTCTAGGGTTTTTCACCTAAAAGGAGAGAGATGTGAACCAAAAATGAAAATTTCTACACTCAAAGTTAATGTGAATGAGATTTATTATGCCTAATTAAGATGTAATAATGCTCTTATATGAAATTGAAATGATCTAATGATGCAAAACCTAGAAAATGCAAAGTGTTGGAAACAACACTATGATATGCAAACATGTGATAAATGACCTAAAAATGCAAAAAAAAACTAGATAGAAAGATATGAAATAGAATGTGTGCACTTGGAGGTTTAAAATGGATGGAATGAAGGTCTAGAATCCTGACAAAATAGTTACAGAAGCTAAATGGGACACTTGTGCCAATCCGGGCGACTTAGTCCCAATTCTGGAAAAACTGCTCAAAAACCCGTTTCAGCCAAATGGGTATCCAAATCTACAAAAAAAATTGAAAAAAAAGTTTAGTGGAACTAAGTCAGCACTACTGGCAATAGTCCACTTTTGAATTTCTGAAAATTCAGAAGTGGAATGAAATCCATAGTTCTACACTCTGGTTTCCCATAGGTGTCTACTTCTGAAACTCTGATTTTCGGGCCTGAAGCTGACCTTTTGTTGATATTTTGGCTATGTCAAAATAGATATGTCTTCAACAAGTCTTCAATATTTTCTTAAATGATCTTCAAACCCTTAAAGTTCCTTAATCTACAAAAACACAAGACAAGAAGGAGAAATGTTGGATGTTAGGGCATGGGGGTTTGCCTTGGTCAAACCCCTTTTTAGGTAATTAAACCAAATGAAGAAAGAATGTAATAGAGAATGCAATAATGTAGTTATTACCTTTCCCTAAAGATCTATCTTGAATGTGTATAGCAAAACATGAATAATCTTCCCTTGAATGTCCTTGGAAGCTATCTTGATGACTTGCAATGATAAAACCCAAGATTGCTTGACTTGAGAACATGATAAATGATGTATGAATGATGATGCGTTATGAATTAGGAAGAGTTCCTTCAAAATGAGAGGGAAAGCCCTATATTTATACACAATTATTCCTTAATTCCCGAAAATACCTCATCACAGGCCGACCTTAGATCTTAAGGAATAAAAACCTAAAAGAAATTTAAATTAGAATTTTTTTTGTGCCACATGGGACTAAGTCACCCAAGGTGGCGACTTAGTCCACCTGGGAAATTTTGAGTGGATGTTGGAGATTAAGATGTATTAAATTTTGTTTTTCGGGTTCTTCTTCAACAAGACACTTAATTAAGGCCTGTAATTGTATAAAGGGGCCATTTAAAGCATAAGAAAGGTGCAAATATTGATGACAAGCCTAAGAAAGTGTGAAAGTTTGTTACAAGACTTTGCAATGCTTTGAAATAGGTATTGGTAAGGTTATTTAGGTGAATTATGATATTATGGTCTCAGAAAAGTGTAAAGATGTGTTACAACACCTTACAACACCAAATCAAGGCCTCATTAAGTCTAATTTGTCATCAGTTACTCCCATATCCAACAAAGTATACACTTTTTGGCGATGCATTAAACCACCACTTTTGTGAGAAGATGAACTTGCTTCAAACTCACACTAAAGTAGACATTCAAGAAGAGTCCAATCGTACTAGTGCATATGACAAAGGATAACCAAGATAAAAGGAGGTTGCGCAAGCCCCTAGGATCGAAGATCCTAATTCAAGCCAACATAAGTGCAAGAGGACACATGCAAGGTGTATGATTTGCGGCAAGACAAGATACATGATCATACAATGCAAAGAACTAGAAGGAAATGAAAATGGGGTGGATCAAGCTTTGACCATCTGTCCAACACGTTGTGGATTAGATCTAAGCTTGTTTGTTTGAAAATGTGTACTCACTCTAGGCCAATGGAACTTCTTGGTCCTCCATCGGGTGAGAAGGCCAAAGTATACTCACTCAAGGGAAATGGAACTTCTGGTTGTCTGTGGGGTGAGAAATCCACAACACACTCACTTTGGGGCCACAAAACTTCTAGTTATCCATGGGGTGAGAAATCCCAAAAGGTGACTATGGGGAAAGTGGTGCCACTAGTTGGTATTCCCACTTAACCATACTTAAGTTATACCTCCTGATAGCTTTGATAAGGTGCCACAAAAATGATCTTTGAGCTCTATGAGTTAAGAAAAACTTTGTATGCTTGACACTCATAAACAAACTAGATAGTACCATAGGCATGCAAGCTCTATTATGCAAGGTGGCCATGTAACAATTGTTGTGAATGGTAAAATAGTGCAAGGAATATTCAAAGGGATGTTGCTTAGTTCATGCAAGGTCTCATCCTAGGGAACATTGTGCTTAACATATCCAAGAGAGGATGTGTCAAGGAAGTATCACGCTTTTGGAGGGAATCAAGGCCAATGACACCACCAAGAAAAGGACACATCACAAGAAGAAAGAAATTGTGCAACGAAATGTGAGTGTCGATGTATGCCCCCACTTTAAAGTCGTTGCTAACACCAGTACTGTGAGAAATTACTTTAAAGTAGAAGAAGGAAGACATGAGAGCTTACTCAGAAAGCCCTATTCCAAGTCATATGTTTCCTATAAGCTACATCATAAAAAGGGGAAGTATGTCACATGCGAGCCAACTTAAGACATGTCATCCACATCCCAAGCTTGCTCTTATATGTTCATGAAAGGTTAACGGCTAGCCAAAAGAGGCAACAACAAGTGACATACGAGGACAAGGCTACCTAACCCCTTGCCCCCACTTAATGTAGGACAAAGGTGAGCCAAATGAAATGCATGCTAGAGTGAAAATCAATAAAAATTATATGAATGGGGTGCCCCCCATATAAGGAAGAACACCCCTTAAAATGTTGGATTTTATGACTCAAAGCCATGCATTCATTAGTGGAATGACCATGAATTCTATGGTATGCACAAAAAGAAGTCTTGTAATAGAATTTCTTTCAAGTTCTTGGAGGAAGGGATATCAAGTGATCTTGGAGGAGTCTTGACAAGATACCCTCTTGACCTATGGGAGAAGGTGGTCCTATAGCTTCCAACAAATATTCCTCTTGCTTAGATGTACAATATGTCATATCTACGCAAGACTGTTGAGATTGCAATATTTTGGGCTCACCTTTACAAGAGGGTGTAAAATCTAATGAAGTCAATTCATTAGTGTTTTGTGAGATGAAATTGACATTAAGTGAAAGGTTCTTTGTTTCTTTGATTGCTTGTAAATTAGAACAATCAAGACCACTAGTGTTAATTGTCATAGAAGGATGTTTGGTAGTAGTGTTGATGTTGAATGAAGGCTTTGTGATTTCTATCAAAGTACAATAACCAAGACCATGAGTTGTTTGTTGTGTGTTAGGATTGATGGGGACACAAATACCTTGTTCTCTAGCACCACATCCTTCTCCACTATATCCAAGTTGTTTCATAATTTCATAACCTTTTCCATAAAGCTTTTTCATTGCCTTGGAATCGGTGGTTGTTCTTTATTGTGTTCGTCAAAGGTTGTATAATCTGTTATGTTTTGGTCTAAAGTGGTTGAGGTGGATGCTTTCAAAGGGTCATTTGAGTTCTGTGTTGATGATTTCTTTTTTGTTTCCCTTGTTAGAGTCTTTTGTTGTGACCTTGTATTCTCCCATGAGTGTTGGTGTGAAATCTAAGGAACCCCAATCATCTAATAGCTTTGTGACTTGTTCAATTTGTTTTCCATTGGAATTTTGTTGCATGGGTTCTAGTTGTGTAGTTGATGTTGATGTGTTCAAGGGATTTTTTTTTTTTCTCAAGTTGTAAGACACTATAAATCTCAAGATCAACATCAAGTGTGTAGACTATGTTATTGTAAACATATTTCATTTTACAATGAAGAGTTGAAGGAACAACACACATCTCATGAATCCATGGTCTTCCTAAAAGAATATTATATCAAATATTATGGGGCATGGCATGGATTGGGGTGTTCAATGTGACTACTCTAGCTGTAATAGGTAAAGTGATCACACCGATGTGTTTCTTTTCTTCATTGTCAAAGCCCTTAATAGATAAAGAATCAAGTTGAATTTTGGATCTATCCACACGAAGCCTACCCAAGAGTTTTAGGCTACAGACATTAAGAGCAGAGCGATTGTCAACAAGGGTTCTATTTATCTATGTTGTATTGTATTGAGATATGATCATGAAAGCTTCATTTTGTTTTTATACATCCAAAGAGGGGATCTCACTTTGGTGGAAAATAATGTCAGCGTGTAGTCCTTGAATCATGGATGCTCTATTAGTTGGTGGAACATTAGAAGGGATAGGAACTTGTTGTAAGGCTATTTTGATCATGTTGTGATAGTGAGGGGAGGCTTGAATAAGGTACCACAATGATATATTAGCAGGAGTATTCTTAAGTTGCTCAACAAGATAATACTCCTTGCGACCTAGCAAGAAAGGGTTAGGTGGGATAGGATTAGGCAATGGTAATGGTGTCGGGGTTGTTTGTGGGGGTCACAAATTGTTGCGAGTGCAATGTGTGTGAGAAAAAAAATCATGATTAGGTGGTTAAAGGGTAAAATTAGGTTGGGTTTGGGTTGGGGTTGGAGGTTTATGCGATGGTGGGTAAAGGATGAATTTAGGTTGGGTTTGGGTTTGTTGATTTTGTGAAGGTGGATAGAGAATGAGAGGATTCTTAGGATGTCCCATAGGGTATGAATGAGGTCCATTGAGAGAGGGGGATCTAATGGACACTTGTGCATTCATAACCTCAATGGTCTTGGTTTCATGTATCTCTAATAATGGGCAATCTAGAATAACCGCTTATCTAAGGAAGACATATTACTATTATTGTCATGTTCTAGCACTGTGATATTCTCCCTGTGAGGAGAGTTTTGAGAATAACTACAAATCAAATGTTATTGAAATTCATGGATTGGTTCTTCTAAAATGACTGCATCGCAAGTAGGGGAATGATCAATGATTGAATTTGCGTGTTTATCTATAGTGGGGAAATTAGGAGAATATTCTATTTGATTGCCACATTTCCCTAAGGTCTCATTCTCATGTTCCATATTATCCACCCAAATAGGAGAACTTGTAATATGTTCACCCAAGTTTGAAGGTTGTAAAGTAGCTTCATCACAATTGGGGAAGGCATCAAGAGAAGGACCACTAGGAGTTTGAAATAAATTCTCCCAAACAGTTGGAGCATTAGGGAACGAAGGGTCAATATTATCATGACTTTTAAAAGGTATATCTTCTAACACCAACCTATCCTCATGGGATCAAGGAGGGATATTAGGAGAGAGACAAGGTAAGGTGACATTGAGAAATATTTATATGATTTCATGTTCTCGTTGTCTAACATCTTCCAAAGGGGAATGAGGAGATGGACAATCAAGACCCTCAATTCTTGCTTCCATCACCAAGATACCTTGGTCACTAATAGGAGAGGTATCAGGAGAAGATCAAGTATGATTGTTATGATCTTCTACACTACCATTCTCAAGAATGGGCAATGTAATATAAGAATTGTGTTAATAGTTTGAACATGTTTTTGAATGACCTCATCGTTGTAATCAAAATTGAAGTCATAAGAGGGGATGTATTTATGCAATCTAGTTTTAACCAAATCAAAACCACATCTCAAGAAAGAAAACATGCTATCATGAAAAATTGCAATGCAATGACTTAAAATGAAATGTTTAAATGCAATTTCCAGATGTGAAACAAGTAATTTGCTGATTACCTTATTCATCAACCTGAAAGATGAAATGTTTGAAAGGAAAAAGTGAAATAAAAAAATGCATGAAATGAGCTATTTTAAGCTAGATCTAATGAAATGCATGTTATAGGAACTCAACCAATTGATACAGATAGTTGAAGGCAGCAAACTGAAGCTTAAAAAGATGGTTTTTAGCTCTATAAAAAGGTAGTTTTAGGGGTAAACATGGACTAAGTCGCCCAAGGTGGTGACTTAGACCCAATAGAGATTTTTTTGAGAATTTTCAAAAAAATTAGATGGATTTTGGTGGTCTCTATACTGTATAATGTAGTCCTACTAATGCAAATGCAAAATTTCAGAGATTTTCAATTATTGAAGATGCAAAAATACTCATAATTAAAATGATTTCAAAAATGACTATGCTTAAATAATGTTTTTGACCTAGATGCATAAAAAATGTTCCTAAAAATTTTCAGACTTATAGTATATGATACTAAGAGGCTTTGGAAGCACAAAAATAAGGTTTCTAACACTATATCAGGCAATGAAAAATTAGGACTAGGACTAAGTCACCCAGAGTGGCAGATTAGTCCCAGTTAGGATTTTTTGCAAAATTTTCAAGAATTTTCAATGGATTTTGATGATTTTGAGTTTGTATGATGCACACCTAATATGGAGATGCAAAATTTTAGAAATTCTCAATGAAATTATATGCAATAATGCAAGTTAAATTAGCTATTCACTAATACAATTTTTTGCAAAACAATGCAAATCCTAATGCAATGTTGATGCAAGATAATACTAGGATGATGATGGACTCCAAAATTAGAAAATAATTGATTCAAAATTTTAGGTTCACCAAAATGTAAATGATGATTTTGGCACCTTAATGCTCTCTAACTCTTCTAGGGTTTTTCACCTAAAAGGAGAGAGATGTGAGCCAAAATGCGAATGTCTACTCTCAAAGTTAATGTGAATGAGATGTATTATGCCTAATTAATATGTACTAATGATTTGATCTGAAATTGAAATGATCTAATAATGAAAAACTTAGAAAATGCAAAGTGTTGGAAAACACATTGTGATATGCAAACATGTGACAAATGACCTAAAAATGCAAAAAAAACTAGATAGAAAGCTATGAAACAAAATATGTGCACCTGGAGGTTGAAAAGGGATGGCATGAAGGTGTGGAATCCTGAAAAAATAGTTGTAGAAGCCGAATGGGACACTTGTGCAATCTGGGTGACTTAGTCCCAATTTTGGAAAAACTGCTTAGAAGCCCATTTCGGCCAAATTGGTATCCAAATATACAAAAATTTCTAAAAGAAAGGTTCATTGGGACTAAGTCTCCACTAGTGGAAACTAAGTCTACTTTTGAATTTCTGAAAATTTAGAAGTCGAAATAGAAGCCCTAGGTCTGTACTCTGGTTTCCCACAGGTGTTTGCTTTTGAAACTCTAATTTTTGGGCCTGAAGGTGACTTTTTGTTGATATTTTGGCTAGGTCAACAAAGATATGTCTTCAACAAGTATTCAATATTTTCTTCAATGATCTTCAAACCTTTAAAGTTACTAAATATGCAAAAACACAAGACAAGAAGGAGAAATGTTGGATGTTAGGGCATGGGGGTTTTCCTTGGTCAAACCCCTTTTTAGGTAATTAAACAAAATGAAGAAATAATGTAATAGAGCATGCAATAATTGAGTTATTACCTTTCCATCAAGATTGATCTTGAATGTTTGCAAAAAAACATGAATAATCTGCCCTTGAATGTCCTTGGAAGCTATCTTGATGACTTGCAATGATAAAACCCTAGCTTGCTTGACTTGAGAACATGATGAATTATGTATGAATGATGATGAGTTATGAATTAGGATGATTTCCATAAAAATGAGAGGGAAAGCCCTATATTTATACACATTTATGCCTTAATTCCTGAAAAATACCTCATCACAAGTTGCCCTTAGATCTTAAGGAATAAAAACCCGAAAAAAATTTAAATTAATTTTGATTTGTGTGCCACATGGGACTAAGTCTCACAAGGTGGCAACTTAGTTGACCTAGGAAATTTTGAGTGGATGTTGTAGATTAATATGTATTAAATGTTGTTTATCGGGTTCTTCTTCGACAAGACACTTAATTAAGGCCTGTAAGTGCATAAAGGGCCCATTTAAAGCATAATAAAGGTGTAAATATTGATGTCAAGCATAGGAAAGTGTGAAATCTTGTTACAATACATTAAAACACTTTGAAATAGGTCTTAGTAAGGTTATTTAGGCTAATTATGATATTATGGTCTCAGAAAAGTGTGAAGATGTGTTACAACACCTTAGAACACCAAATCAAGGCCTCATTAAGTCCAATTTGTCATAAATTATTCCCATATCAAGAAAAGTATACACTTTTTGGAGACATAGATGGTATATGTGGCTGGAGGGATTGTTCCCTTGCTCATGTTTGAGTTTACTTGTTTACCCCTTATGCAATGTATACAACAAGTGGGGGAAAGTTAGGGAAAGGTTTTTTTGCCACCTTGCATGATGTTATAATGTTATTATTTATTTATGTGGTGTACCTATGGAATATAGCAATGTATGGATCACATGGGTCTAGTATTCTTGGTTCCACTTTGTGTGTTGTATGTAACATTGTGATTAAATATTTAGTGTTGGGTTACACATGAGAATAATAAATTTAATGTCTACAAAACATAGTACCAATATTAAATGAGGGATTAATGGTTTTGTAAGATCATGGTATTAGTCACATGATTTTATGTAATACAACTTGGTGGTTTTGTGTGAGCTTGTAAGTTCAACACTTTAGGATTTTAATTTAATTAGACGAGTTAATTAAATTAAAGAGTTATAATATAGAGTCCAAAATATAAAAAAATAAGGGAATTTCATATACTCATTATCTATCCTACCTATATAATGATAGGAAATTCTATTAAGGAAACTTAATATAATAGGCACACACTATAAATATTATACAAACACATCCTCTTAACTGCAATTAAGGTAATTAATAATATTTATCAACAAGACAAGCCCTATTAGGTACACATAGACAATATGGAACTCAAAAGTATAAAGAGATTGTACCTTTCAAAAAGTAAAGATGGATAAAACCTATAAGAAAAAGCTTCATCCCAATGAGAGAAAAGGAGGATGAGATATCCACTACAAGTGATAGTGTCTTAAAATTAATACAAGGCCCATGTGTGTCTCCATATAGAGGAGGGAGAATGTAGATGCAAAATGTTACGTGGAAAGTGTTGTAGAAGGTCCCTTTATAATATATGATGGACCATAATTTTAGAAGAAGTCAATTTTGAGTTGATAGGTTGCTAAATTCTTCACTCAAATGGAGGAGTGTAGGAATGAATTTGGATGTATGGTTTTGGAAGCTACTCATATCTCTTGATGCTAATGTTAAACTAAAAATAAAGTTGATCGATGTCATAAACTATAATGGTATAATTTTTGAACTAATGTGAATCAAAACTTGTGAGGATAATAACATGAAGCAGAGAAGAGAGAATATCTATAATAGGAGAGGCAACTCATTGTGAGGTGCCATCGATTAGAAGACATATGCCTAAATAATGCTATCATCTAGATTTAGAATATTTGATTTGAAAAATAAATGATGTTATATAAATATGTATACCAATGATTAAGAAGACACATATGGACTTATTAAAAATAATCTATATTAGTACATAGAGAATCTAAGCTCTTTGTCAATGCAATTTATGTGATGATGGTGGAAAAGTTGTTTGTACTAGAGGTATTGTAGTAGGATAATTATAGTAGGAATAGTATCTTTGTCATCACAATGGTCAATAATTTTCTAATTTAAGAAAACTCATTTTCTACCATGGTCATATGAAACATTCTTAGAATCATCAAGGCAAGCAGTGTGCCCATAGTAGTGGGATATCGATGCATATCTAAAATTTTGGTCCAAAGAGTGTGAAGGCACTAAATGTATGATAATATTTATTGTATGTGGTTGCCAATAGTAAGAATTATTAATTAAAAAGAATGATAATTTTTCTTATCCCATATATTTTTCATTTTATGAATACCTATTTTAGAATTGTTTACCAATATGTAGCGATAAGTAGGAAAATTCATCAATGGTGCTTCAAAATGTTATCTTCTTAAGATTTATCTTTCTACTTTTTTAACGTAATGATATACTAATGGTTTGATATACCTAGTATTGATTTAGATGTTAAATAAGACAAATGAGAGGAGGGAGGTGAATATGTTGTAAAATATTTAAAACATTAGATCATTCACCGAAATAAATCCTTAACATTGCTTAAAATGATTAAACATTAAGTGCAAGTGAAAAAACTAAAAAACATCACACAAACACAACAACACCAAATTTATTTGGAAAAAAAATAAGGGAAAAACCATGGCAAGGATTAACTCACACTATAGAGAATATCAAAACTGATTACAAAGTCTCACTACTTGATAAAAAAGGATCACTGTCAAAAACAAGGACTCACTATCTAGATCAGGACTCACTATCCAATAGGGCTAACCACCTAGAGGGCTCACTACCATAGAGATAAAAAGAATATAGAAGAGATATGTTACATAGAGAAGAAAATCCCAATGCAATAGATAAAGCCATCACAATTTGCTCAAGCACTTGCAGACATGCATGAATGATAGAGTACACCTTCAACTCACTTCATCTAGAAACTCAACATTTAGAATTTGCATTGATCTACCATAGTCACATCACACACACCAACTGATTCACATCTATTTTGCATCTATCTACTCCATTTCTTTGCAGTTATCTCTCTTTATACATATTTCACCACTAACTCATCATGCATTTATACCATCTTCAACCTTGAAACATAACCAAAGTTAGCCATCCATAAATGAATTCAAATTAAATCAACACAAAAACATCCTAGGGTGGAATTAGAATGAGGGAGACCAAAACACATGCTTGATGAGGACCCAAATAGGTCCAACATGCTTCATCAACTTCAAAGATAGTGTTCAACAAAAGGTCATCCAAACCAGTGTAAAACACATAAAACAATTAAGCATGAACCTTCCAGATACCAAAATTATCTTTAACATGATCATAACAGCTTAACACTAGAACTTCAAGTCATAAAACTTAACCAAAGAGAAATAAAGACCAACAATATTTCTCCCAGACCTCAACTAGAAACATAGAAAACCACAATTCACAACTCGTGAACATAACTTGCACTGTACAATGAATCATAAGACAAAAATCTAGATATATCAGCTTCCAACAAGTATGATCAACATATGTAAACCACACAAATATAGGTGCAAATCCTATAGCAAAACCTGGAGCAACCACTGAACACCTGCAACCTTTCTTCAATACAATTTTCTCAATATCCTTGACATGGACAACCAATAACCTGCATCCATGACATCAATGACAACAAAAAGCAATTGATAACCAATTGACCAGTTGACATCAATGACAACACCTTCATTCTTACAACAATCTCCCCTTTTTCATTTATGGGAATGTACATGATGTGAAAAACTATCAAAGACAACAAACTAGCTCAGAATACACTTCTCAAGATTTTTCTTTTTGTTTCTCCCCCTTAGTAGAATTTTTTTTTTACATTCTTCCTCTTCTCTTTTTCATTACATTCCTCCTCTCATGATTCTCACATTCTTCCTCTCCCCATTTGAAATCAATGGAAAAGGAAAATTATATTTTATGTTGATTTCCCCTTTGACATTAAAAACATAATACTCATACAATGACAACACATGACACTGCCTACTCCCCTGAGTGGTAACCACCAAATGCTAAGTCCAGAAGAAACATAGATCCATAGATCCACCAAAACCATGCATCTATATGTGCATCTAGTTCAAGAAAGGAGGGGAAATGACCCCTAAATTCTCTCGGAGATACTAAAAAGTATCTTTAAGTTTAGGAAGAGCCTTCGTAAATCTATGAGTAGTCTAATCCTTCGTCAGAAAATACTCAAGCTTTACTTCATTCTTCACAACCTTCTCTCTCAAGAAATTATACCTAATAGATATATACTTTGTCCTTGAGTGCATCACTGGATTCTTTGAAATGGTAATTGCACTTGTGTTATCATAGAAGATCTAGAAATAGGATAATCATACACCACTGTGATATCTTTCAATGTTTGTTTCATCCATAGAACTTGTGTATATCAAGATGAAACAACAATATACCCAGCTTTAGTAGTAGACAATGAAATTGAATCTTTCTTTTTACTCAACCATGTCACCAATCTTCAACCAAGAAAAAATGCACCATGACTTGTACTTTTCATGTCATCTACACATCCAACCCAATCTGCATCTATATCATAACTTAATGTAAATCTAGTATCCTTAGGATAGAATAACCCATAATTTGGAGTTCCATTCAAATATATGAATATTCTCTTAATAGCAGCAACATGTGTTTCCTTAGGATCTTTTTGAAATCTAGCCACAAGATAGATAGGATGCATAATATTCAATCCAGTAGTAGTAAAATACAATAGTCCATCAATCATAGATATATACTTGCTCTGTTCAGCCTTAGGTGAATCATCATCTTTACCTAATTTTTAACCACTCACCATATGAGTGCATACCAATTTAGAACCATCCAAACTTCTTCAACATCTCTTTCACATACTTGGACTATGAAATAAAAATTCCTTTCTCTATTTGATTAATTTATAGCCCAAGAAAGAAATTCATGTCTCTCCAAACATCAACATTTCAAATTCTTTTTGCATCTCTTCTAAAAAAATCTTACACATAATTTCATTTCCTCTAAAAATAATGTCATCAACATATACTACCACAATCAAGATTTTTTTATTTTTAATTTTAAAATAAAAATTACTATTTTTCATACCTTTGTTGGTAGAAACCTTTGATAAATCAAATACCCTTATTCAACTGCACACCAAGTCACTTAGGAGTTTGGTTCTAATCCATAAATCTTTCTTCAATATGCACACCATATTTATTGATTTGAAACCTGAAATCCTTTTGGTTGTTCCATTTAGACCTCTTCTTCTACCCCACCATTCAAAAATGTAGACTTGACATCCATCTGATAGACCTTGAAATTTTTATGAGCAGAAAATGCTAAGAACATCCTTATAGCTTCCATTCTTACTAGGGGGGAAAAAGTCTCCTAAAAATCTATGCCTTTTACTTGTGATTAACCTTTACACACAAGCCTTGCTTTGTTTCTAATCACTTTTCCATTCTCATTCAACTTATTTTTAAATACCCACTTAGATCCAATAATGTTTTTTTCTACCAGTCTTGTGACTAATTCTAAAGTTTTATTCTTCTCAATCTACATAAGTTATTCTTTCATAGCTTCCATCCAATGTTCATCTTTACATGCTTCACTTACAGTCTTCAATTCAATCTCAAAAAGTAAACACAGATTTACCTCATCAACAAAAACTTTGCTTCTTGTCAATACTCCTTTTGTTTTGTTTCCATTGATCTAACTTTCTGAATGATTCTTCTGTACATATCTAGGTGTCTTAAGGGATACCACCGAAGCTTCTTCTTCTCTTTCATTTTCTTCATTCTACTTCTCTTGCTCATCCTTTTACTATTCTTCCACAATTTCTTCAATTCTTATGTAATCAAGTTTATCAGATACATATCCATCAACATCAATTGAATTCTTCATTGCTTCATCAACCTTGACATTTGTACTTTCTACAATATTTCTCAGTCTTTTATTGAAACATCTATAATCTTTGATTTTAGTAAAATATCCAAGAAAAATGTCTTCATCACTTCTTGCATCAAACTTTCCTAAAGTTTCATCTCTTCTGATATAAAATTTTCTTCCAAATACCTTGAAATACTTAACAATAGGGAATTCTTTTCCACACCATAGTCTATATAGGTGTCTTTGTAAATTATTTTCTGTTTGAACTCACATTGAATACATAAATAAAAAATAGAATAGCTTCTCTCTAGTAAATTTATGGTAAAACCAAACCCTCAGTAATCATTGATCTGAAGGCCCTTGAATTGTTTTGGTCTTTTCTTTCAACAACTTCATTCTATTGAGAGTTCTCGAGCAAGATAACTATCTTTTATTCCATTCAATTTTCACAAAAAAAATATTAAACCTATGTGGAGTATATATGCAGGATCACAATGGGCCAAAAATAAGGACATATGATGGCATTTGTAGGGTATGTAGTGGATGACTTTTTTTTAACCCAAAATTGATGAAATGAAAAAGGTTTTTAAAAGAGATTCTCAACTTTCCACCAATATAAATTATGCTTTACTTTGAATTTAATAAATAATTATTATTCATTTTCTATTTGAATATGACTAAAGTCTGATTGAGAGATGATTGAAAGTATCTATAGTTTTCAATGGGAACGATTTTTGAATCTAAAACATGTGTCACATTCTTATGCCTCACATACTATAGGATTAAAAAATACCCAATAAATCTCAAGGAAGTTTTGAATTCAAGTTAAGGTGGTTAGACATGAGTTTTTATATTTTTTAAAAATTGTAATAAAAAATTCATAATTAATTATTTACTTGGAAAAAAATTACAAAAAAATATGCATCACATTCAGACATGAGTCCTCACTTATGTCTAAAATATTATATATATTTTTTAATCAGATTTTAGTTGTTGTTAGGTGACAACAGACACCTACTTACTTTTCCTAAAATTTAAGGTATAATTCACTCCATTGAAATTTCAAATTTTCACCAAATAGATTTTTTTTCCCTTAAATAGATCGAGTAGTTTAGAAACTACATTCAATTTGCTATAGATTTTATTCTTACATATTTTTGAAATAATATATATAACTTATTCAATTTTTTATATCAAGTTGCCTAACTTTGATTTTTCTAAAATTTTTGCCACTTAAGGGCTTGTTTTTTCCATGATGATCATGCACATACCTGGGAGGTGAATTCTCCACCTCTATCAAAACTTAAGCATTTTATCTTTAGATTTACTTCATTTTCAACCATAGCTTTGAATGTCTTGAATCTATTTAATACATCAAACTTCTCTCTAAGAAATATTACCCATATATATCTAGAATAATCATCAATCAAAAGCATAAAGTACCTTTCAACTTGTAGACTTCTCACTCTTGTAGGACCATAGAGATCTGTATGAATTATATCCAGTAGTCAAGTAGTACATTGTTCCTTCGATTTGTAATGGCTTCTTTATTGCTTTCCAAACTGAAAATTTCTCCAAATATCATTAATAGGATTTGTAATCCTTGGTAAATCTCTCAGAACCTGAACTACACTAATCCTTCCCAAGTTATAAAAATTCATATGAAACATTCTCTAATGCCACAACCAACTGTCATTGATCTGAGTCATAAAGCATCATCCATCAACACCTTTAAGTTGATAGATATTTCCTTCAGATTTCTTTCATTCAACAATCACTCTTCTGGATCCTTTCCTGATCTCATATCTCTCATGCTCAAATACAATATTATATCATTTACTGCACATCTATCCAATACTTGAAAGAGATTATGCCTTAAACCCCTAACATAGTAGATATCATCAGTATTATGCTTTCCATTTACTGAACCCTCCCACAAATTTTAGCACCAGTATCATCTCCAAACATAACCAAGCCTCCATCATATTTTTCAAGTTTAACAAAGTTACTCTTATCTCTAGTCATGTGATGTGAACAACCATTGTCAACAACCCAATAGTTCTTTTCCTGTTTAGCATGTAGGATAGAGATTACAGTTGCTTCATTTTTCTCCTTCTCTGGAGGGAATTCCTTCACCTATGTTTTAGAATTCTAGCAGAAGTAGGTTTATCTTTTATAGCTAAGAAAAAGCATTCATTATCATTAGGGTCTCCATAATAAGATTCAGACTCATCAGATATACTAACATCCTTATTCACATATTTTTCTCTATTGATAGTTTTACCTTTCTTTTCCTTATCATATCTTTGTTTGTTCCTCTTGTCTCTTTTTAGACACCTTGGAGCATAATGACCTATTCCTCCACAACTAAATAATTTAAAGGTTAACTTACCATCATACTTTCCAAAGCCTTTCTTCATCCTTCTCACAAAGTTAGCTTCTACTTCATGAAGATTTTCTTCATCTAGATCTTCAACATTTGTAGCCTTAAAAGAAGTCTCTAATTTGAATCCATTTCTAAAATTTGGTTTTCTCATCTCAAAATATGTTAGAGAACTCAACAACTGATCCTTAGTGTAAGTCTTATAATTTATATTTTGTTTAATACCACATACCTTTTCACTATAAGCATCAAGGAGAGTTCTAAGAATCTTCTTTACAATCCTGGTTTCATCTATAGTAGCACCAAGTCCTCACATTCTAGCTACTACCTCATCTAGTCTCTGTACATAAGCTTTAACATTCTCATCTTCAGACATATATAGGAGCTCAAACTATGTCTCAAAATTCTGCATTTTTTCTTCTTTGACCCTTTCATCACCTTCACACACCTTTTCCAAGGCATCCAAAACTTCCGTAGAAGTCTTCAGATTTTGAACTTTAATCAACTCATAATTTACAAGACTATTCTTCAAAATGTACTTCACCTTATTTTTCACCTGATGATCTCATTAGCCATACTCATACCATTAGCAGGAGAAGTGTAAAGATTCTTATAAGCTTGAACTCCACATCATATCCATAATACTCAAGATATTCTTGCATCATTATTTTTCAAATAACATAATTAGTTCCATTGAACCTCAGATAGTCATGAGTAAATTTTCTAGACATCCTAGACCTTCCTTAAGTGGTTAAGCTCTTCACTAATGAACCAAGCTTTGATACCAATTGTTGAATAAGACTATTCGAACTGTAAAAATCTGGTGCTTTTACATATGTTTTTATTTATAAATTTCTAGATTTGGTCCTACTATATGCATTTCTCACTCATAATTTTCTGTATTGCCCCTTTGAATCCATCATGTCATTTTTTTCCACCCTTTGGTCTCTATTGGCATAGGTCTGTTTGGGTCTCCTCGACCCATTATGCTTTTATTGCTAATATCTTCGGTTTTGGGTGTTTTAGTGTGATAGCATTTGGGTCTCTCTGATCCATTTTTCTACTAGCAAATGTTTGTTGCCTATCGGCAAGACATTTCTCTTGTTTCGGTGATTGAAGTTTTCCTCTACTGGCAGTTATCGGCATATGTCTTTGTGGTTGGGCTAACGTCTTACCGAAGTCATGATGTCTCTGTGACAGGCACACTATGGGTTCCTTTCGGCAAAGGCTTGGGGGTTTTGGCATTATGTCTTAGCGAAGTCTTCCTATCTTGCCTAACAGTGGTGGAAAGTTTTAACATCGGTGGAGGCTCTCGACGATTTCATCTTGTCTTGGCGACCAGGGAAATGGGGTGTAGTATTGGCATGTGTTAATGTTTTCGAGGGGTGTCATGGTGATATCCATATGTCTCACTGACGGTGTGAAGGTTTTCTACCAAATGACTTTTGGCTGGAGTCGTCTCATGTCTTGGAGAAAATGATTTTAACAAGGGATGCTTCGGTATGAGTTGGGGCGATCACCGTAAGGTCTCGGCGAGTGACCTTCAGTCTCGCAGGTGGAAAGCGATGAAAGATCCTATCAGCAGGAGTGTGAACTTTTCTCAGCAACATTCAAAATGTATGAAGATCTTCAGTGAAGCACAAGACAATCTACAAGAGGTCACCCCGAACGTTGGAAGCTATAGTGATATACATGGGGCATGAAGACTCTATCGGTAAGAAATCTAATATGTCTCAGTGAAGACAGGTGGATGGTGGCTTTTGGTAGGAGATATCTTGGGTCACAACGACACAGGGTGAATTGGGACTTTCGGTGAAGCGAAGTGAAATCTGTATGACATCTCACCGATGGCCTAAGGCTATAGCAAAACAAAGGTGTTTCTTCTTGGCTTCGATATAACAAATGGGTGGTCACGGTGAACGCGAATTGCAAAGCACAGGGATGAAGCATTTGAATTGCCTTCGGCAGGACGATATGTTGTGTGTGGCTGACTATTTTACTGGTAAAAACATAATTTCAAAATCTTGTGGCTAACATGTTGAATGCTTGGAGACCATTGC
This sequence comes from Sequoia sempervirens, assembly GCA_007258455.2. Classification (NCBI taxonomy): domain Eukaryota; kingdom Viridiplantae; phylum Streptophyta; class Pinopsida; order Cupressales; family Cupressaceae; genus Sequoia; species Sequoia sempervirens. Next base: position 39,350 of record VDFB02167045.1, read on the forward strand.
TGGCTAACTTAAATTTGAGCCTAAATCTCGTGGAGGGCCGACATTTTCTATTTTGATATTTTCCTCATGCTGGTGTATAAATAAGCATGTTGTGGTTGTAAATTAGAGGGGAAAGATTTAGATTTTTGATATTACAAGTAGATATAGTAGAGTAAAATTATCAAACTAGAGGCTATTATTGCATGATTTCATAATGGAGGTATTTATGAGATTCAGTTGATGTTGCTGCATTTCTTTGGTGTCAATTATTTGTTGAATTGAAATGAAAAATACTACTAAGTTGTCTCCATGATTGATTTTTTTTGGTTGTCTGAATTAACATAACAAGTTTATGTTTGATTTATCAATACACATTTTCTATATTTGTGTGATTAATCAACTAGTTCTTTCAAGAAAAGATTAAATCCTTTTGTTGATCATAGTAATCAGAGAAACTCATTTTGGATTATTGAAGTAGAACTTAGTGGTCACATTATTGCATGTCTATACAAGTTGTAAACAAAACGTATGCCAGATAATTTGTGTCTTCTAAAGAAAGTGTTGCTTATCTTGATCTCATTTGACTTCACATACCCAATAAGGCACTAGTCTCTGCACTTCATCATTATGAATTCATTTGGTTTCTTTTAATTAGGACTTAGATCAGAATATTGTCACAATTTTCAAGTTGGCTTTCATTTGTTCATTCCCATTTGCCATTGTGGACAAGATGTTGTAAGAGGATTGATTGCAAGTCAAGACTGCATTATTTAGAGAGGTACACTTGCCCAGGTTGTAGCACCTTAAGAGTAGAAGGTTGAGTTCTCTTGACCTTGTCTGTTACCCTAAAGCATATCAAGAGATTGGCAGCCTCTTGAGGCATTCAACCTATTTTTTTGAGAGCTAACAAATTGGTGACTCTGCTGGGGAATAATCAAAATCAAGGTCTTAAACATAGAGTCAGAATTATTGCACAAACTCTGCTAGGAATCAGAAGTATCAAACATTTTTCTCATTTTTGATAAAAGTGAGTGGCGACTCTAACATAATTTTTTGCAGTTGTTCATTATGAATGGAAGAAGATCTCTGTACAGGGGAGCTCATACTGGAGCTCTTGTTGGCAGCAGTAAATGGGCACACAAGAATGATAGAGCTGATAAGGGAAAAAGAATAAATGAAGACATGTGCATAACAAACAAAGGTAAAGTACCAAGATCACATTGTGAAATGGATAATTTCTTTGATAGATGGAGAGATGATTCAAGCGTAGAACCTTGTACCCCTGAAGATTGAATAAATCCCTTCCATCTTGTTGATCCTTAGAGATAGAATGAGTTTGAAGCTAAGAAATAGGCTGAGTTCGAAGCTAAATTGGAGGCTGAAGGAATTAGAATTTAGTGTGAGTATGATCAAAGGATGGAAGGTAATCTCAAAACTCCTAAAGAACTCTTATTTTTTGATGAAGTAAAGGCACAATTGGAACAGTAAGAGAGGAAGATAAAGGAGTTGGAGGCTAAATTATAGAAACCCCAAATTGCTGATCAGACAGCTAGTGGCCCAAAATATGTCCTAGCTCACAAGCAGGGTGATCATGGCGCAGAGCCTTCCAATCAACAAAATGCTCCTCAAAATCAGATTGGGAATCATTACAAGCAGCCAAATCGTCCACCTCACATTCCCACACAACATACAAGTATGTATCCACCTCCTAGTTAGCATTATATCCCACAACATAATGCACAATATAATAATCACATGCCTCAGTATCAACATCTGTCTATTCCTCCCCCTCACCAGCATGCAACCATGATTAGATAGTTTGATTTAGCTGGTGTTCAGTTGTATCCATACCCTATGGATGGCAGTTAGAGGAATATGGTGCCTAAATTCATAGGAAGTAATGCAATCACAGCTGAAGAGCATTTAAGGAGTTTTAATATTTTGATTCAAAACATAGATATGCCTTATGAAGATTTACACATGAAGTTGTTCATGATGTCACTTCTTAAAGATGCCAAGGATTGGTTCAACAGCCTGCTAGAATTTTCAATTAATTCTCTCCAAGCATTTCATGAAAAATTCTTAGAGCAATATGGGAATCAAAATGCTCCAGATGCAATTCTTCATGAATTAATGAGAATTTAGAAAAATTAGAATGATTCAATTTATGATTTCAACCGAAAGTTCAACAAGTTGCATACTAAAAGTACCTCCTAGATCAAGGTTGCCAAATTCTATTGCATTAAGTGTTTATTTAAATGCATTTGATCCTAAGATAGGCTATGAACTGAAAAGTAGATCCTCAAGAGATTTGGCTAAAGTGCAGAAGATTGCATTGACAATTGAAAAAAATAGGAACGATGTTGGTATAACTAATAAAAGAGACAATTCGAGGCCTCCCCAACAAAATAATAATTATCAATATAGACAAGAGAATACATATAGAAATGAAGGAAGAAATGAAAGGCCAAGGCTGCATGATATTCTTTACAATACAGATTGGCAAGATGGGAAACCTATATCAACTAGGCCCAAAAATAAAGAAACTCCAGATCCATTAAGCAAGAAAGGGACTTACATGGTAAGTAATAGTTACTTTTTTGAAGTTTTTAATCAACCACATTCTCTATATTATTGTGTTTTAGCTCAAAGGATGCATGTAACACCCATCATACAAACCCCAGAGAACACACACAACAAATATATTTTTTTAAAATAATACAATTAAACATATAAGAAACATTAACCATAATTACATAACACATTACATTACACTATTGCGCTTAGCTCTCTGGGGCATGTGAGGTTACTTCACAAACAACTAACAATGAAAGTGAAAGATAACAACACAACTATTAATATTACAAACCATGAATAAGAATACATCCAATAACCAAGAGCGAGAATATTAATACATCACATAATACAATCATAATGAATCTCTTTTAACAAGTTACAATTGATCCTAACTATTACATCATCATTTTAATATTACATTACAATCTCTTGATTAATAATTACATCAAATTTCCCAAACATTTGGGATAAATACAATGAAATCTAAATTTACAAATGAACACTGGTACAACACCAACTGCAGAAATGTTGACAAGATAGGATGCTAATGGGGAACCCAATGGGTGCGGAGCACGTTCCACCCAACCATGTGAATTATGAATAACTCACCCCACCGTGCTCAGAGGTGACAAGGAAGTTAACTCGACCATGAATGTCAAACCAACTCCAAGAACAACATAGTATAAATACAAACTCAAGGTATACAATAAAATAACCGTCAACGTTCACAAATCAAACATAATAAAATAAAGCTATGAAACTCACCAAAATTAAGGAAAGCATTATCAATTAACAAATCATGAAACCACCCACTTACAGATGAAACAACATAAAACTCAAATAAATAATACTTCAATCTTGATATGGGTTACCCAAGGCGAATCCTCCTAGGTCACCGACCCTCACACCAAAACTTACAAGTAATTACCATACTCCCCTCAACCTCTAGAAGACTCTCAAAATGCTAATACAAGGGTTCCCCATCAAAGAAAAGACAATAATAAAAAGATCTCAAAGACCCATTTTCAATTCACAAATTACAAATCAATAGGTGACAACATCACCCAAGAGATCTTCAATACTCATTCATAAAATGGCATAATCAACTTGATACAAAATCAACCACAAAATTAAAATCTTCTCAATAACCATCAGGCACAAACGGTCTCCCTCCATACAACCATGACCAAAATCATCTAAGTCAACTGCAATAGTAAAAATCAACTTTAAATTTGAAATCCACACACACATAATTCATCACAAGTAAACAATCAAACGTTGCAACCACAAAAACTGACTTACATTAGCTAGCCATCAACACATGATCTTCAAAGAAAACAATGTTTAAAAGACCATTTAATTCATTCACTAACTAAAGCCTTCAGTCAGTTAAATATGATCAAAAATAGATTCAACATTCCAAACAATTGAGAATATCACAATATTGTGAAGTTGAACGTATAATTCGATCATCTATGCCATAAGATATTAATCACAACTATACTGAGACACTCGTTCACACAACCCTCAAATGTCTATAACCATAAGAAACTGATTTTCAATTCAATTACACAAAGATGTGTCAAATTCCACATTTAAGAAAAGAGTAACATCTATATATATTCTTTTAATGTAAACAATCTTGCATTCAATCATTTAATTATCCCACAAATAATTGTAAATTATTTTACAACATAATCAATTTCATTTCCCGTTTAAATACCATTGATAACTATACA
>VDFB02167045.1:43744-147436 GCA_007258455.2 Sequoia sempervirens
GGTTTCAAAGCTTTTAAAAGTTGTTTTAAGACTGTCAGAAAACTCTCCTAGAAAATGGATTGAAAAAGCCTCTTCCTGATCACCATGCATAGTCAGGACCCTTTCCTAAATTCTCAAGAAAGAATTTCTCAAAAAGCTTCTTTCCCCTGCAAATAATCCCTGCTGTCCTGTAGCCTTTCCTAGCCGGGCTTTCACTGTCTCGCCTAGGGTAAGGCTTTTCTCTTAGCTCCTGCAACCAAAAACAATCTAACTCCTACCATATTTACAAGCATGGAGGTAGGGCACATTTCCCAAAAGACCGTACAAATTGTACGGTGGGAAGGTGCTCGAAGCCTCCATCTATTCAACACTGCTTGATTCAGGCCAGAAAACACAGGATACCAAAGTATTTACAAATGCAAGTTGAAAACAAACTACAAAATCAAAAAGAAAGGCTCCTCAAGATTGTATAAGTCTAACACTACATACTACACACAGTAAAATAACAGAATCATGCCATTAAAGATCAGTTTCAACACCAAAAATACAGGAAAACTGTCTTTTCAATGCTGTTTTCATCAATCTTCAATTAGGTCACTCAATAACAACGCATCTAACCTTGCCTCAGGGTCGAGTCTGCCCTTAAATAGGCTTCCACAACCATTTAGGAGCTTGGGTCGAGCTCATAGATGACCTAATGATGTAAAATAGAAAACCCCATGTGTTTTCTAACACTTTGACTAGGTTGGTAAAGATGACAAGATGGGGCTTCAAAACCCATTTATGATTGCCACCTACCAAACCATTGAACATAGATTGATCAAGCATTATTCAAAACAACAAACCCTAGCTAGATGGTCAACATGACCTCAAAAAGAACACAACAAAATTTGGACTTCCAACAAAAACTTCAATTAAGCTGAACTTTGCCAGGTGCTCCTGCACCATTCTCTCCCTCTCTGCCCAAAACAACTAAGGAGAGGAAGGAGAGACCAATGTCAGGTCAATGCCAAGTTTCTTGAACTGATCTTCCTGTATCCAAGTGGCTTCTGAGTCTGGCTTGTTCTTCCACTTGACAAGGTGCTCCATGTACACCTTATGTCTTGTAGCTTTTTGCACTCTTGACTGCAAGATCTTTTCTACCTGAAGCTTGTCTTGTTGGGGAAGAGTCACATTACTGATGTCCTTGAAGACTTCCTTGCTATTTTGATCCTCATCATTGACTGATCCCTTGTACTTGATTAAATCAACAACATTGAAAACTGGAGAGATGCCCAAATTTGATGGTAATTCCACCTTATATGCATTCTTGCCATATTTGGCCAACACCTTGCATGGACCCACTCTTTTCATCTATAACTTGGTTGCCATACCCTTCTGCAATCTGGATTTGTTGAGGTGGACCATAACATAGTCCCCAACTTCAAATTGTACATCCTTCCTTGACAAATCAACATTCTCCTTCAACTTTTGGGTTGCTACTATGATTGTTTGCTTGACCTGCTCATGAATCTCCTTTTCATAACCGAGGGAAGTCTTCTCGCGATGTCCAACTCCTATTCTCCATAGATCCAAGGTCTCTAAGTTCACAAATTCCTCTTGGGTGCATCCCATACACAACCTCAAAATGACTTTTTCCTGTAGTTCTATTGACACTGTCATTGTAGGCATATTCAGCTTGAGAAATCACCATATCCCATGTTTGTCCATATTCCTTAGTTAAAAATCTTAAAAGATTGCCTAACACTCTGTTAACCACCTGTATCTAACCATCAGTCTGAGGATGGTAAGTAAGTCGATCCAAAGATAGATATGTACCCAATTCACTCGTAAGAAGTTCCAAAAGTGACTCATGAACTTCACATCTCCTCGGCCAAAACAATGCTTAGAGGCAAGCCATGGACCCTTACAACCTCCTTGAAGAAAAGATGAGCTATGTAGCTTGCATCATGAGTATTTTTACAAGGAATGAAGTGACTCATCTTGCTAAATCTATCCACTACTACATAAACACTGTCAAAACCAGTCTTGGTCTTAGGAAGACCTACCACAAAATCCATGCTCACACACTCCCATGGTCTGTTAGGAATAGGCAGGGGTTGATACAAACCAGCATTGCTAGCTCCTCCCTTAGCTCTCATGCATACAACACACTGTTCCACATATTTCCTGACATCACTTGCTAACTTAGGCCAATAATAGAACCTTTGAACTAGCTCTAAAGTTTTATTAATACCAAAATGCCCACTAAGACTGCCATTATGCTTTTCTTGAATTAGATTTTCCCTCATTGATCCTCTTGGAACACATAACTGACTACCCTTAAATAACAGTCCATTTTGCAATGTATACTTAGCATATTGACTATGAAAATGATTCTCAAAATCAGAGCATACCTTGTAAGCTTCTGAGAAGTCTTCATCTTCACCATAGAGGTCTTTGAAACTCTCTAATCCAATGCTTTTCAGCTGTATCTCCTGTACTGTTAGCATTCTCCTGCTTAATGCATCTGCCACCTTATTCATTTGTCCTTTCTTGTGCTTAATAGTGAATGTGAAGGCTTGGATGTATTCCATCCATTTCAAATGCCTATTACTTAGCTTCTCTTGGGTGTTGATGTAATTGAGTGCCTGGTTATCAGTGAAAACCACAAACTCTTTGGGTAACAAATAATGCCTCCACTTCCTAAGGGACTGCACTAAAGCATATAATTCTAGATCATAGGTGGAGTATTTTTGCTTGGCTTCATTGAGCTTTTCACTAAAGAAGGCTACAGGTCTACCTTCTTGACTAAGTACTCCTCCTACTGCTACTCCACTTGCATCACACTCAACTGTGAACAACTTATCAAAACTAGGCAATAACAAAATTGGTTGAGTTGCCACTTCTTGTTTCAGTTTTTCAAACCCTTTATCAGCCTCTTGAGTCCATTTAAACTTTGTTTTTAGTCCACCTTTAATAGTATCTAGAACTGGTGCACATATACCACTAAAATTCCTGATGAATTTCCTATAAAACTGAGCTAAACCATGAAAACTTCTTACCTCTGTTGTTGTGGTTGGTGTAGGCCAGTTTAGGATGGCTTCCACCTTGCTTGGATCAATCTTCAACATTCCTTGGGATACTACAAACACCAAATACACAAGTTCTTGCTTGAAGAACTCACACTTCTCAAGGTTAATTGCCAACTTCTCTTCTTGCAACCTTTTAAGAACCATCTCCACATGCTTCAAATGTTCTTCTGTTGTCTTACTGAAAATCAGTATGTCATCAAGATAGACTACTACAAAGATCCCTGTGAAATCCTTAAGCACCTCATTCATTAGTCTCATGAACGTGCTAGGGGCATTTGAGAAGCCAAATGGCATCACTTTCCACTCATATAATCCATCATTTGTCTTAAAAGTTGTCTTCCACTCATCTCCATCCTTAATCCTAATTTGATGGTAGCCACTCTTGAGGTCCCACTTAGTGAAATACTGTGCTCCTCCAAGGCAATCCATTAAATCTTCAATTCTAGGTATTGGGAACCTATACCTAATGGTGATCCTATTAATTGCTCTAGAATTAGTACAAAGTCTCCACTTACCTCCTTTCTTAGTTGCCAAAACCACCGGGACTGCACATGGGCTGATGCTCTTTTGAATTAGACCTTGATTCAACAATTCTTCCACTTGCCTAGCCACCTCTTGGTTCTGCTCAGGTGTAAGCTTGTATGCTGCTTTGTTAGGCAATAAGGCTCCAGGTATGAAGTCAATTTGATGACTTATTGCTCTCTTTGGTGGTAGAGTTGCTGGTGTACCATCACTCACTATGCTCTTGTACTTATCAAGCAACCTTTGGACTGCTTCTGGTAAGACTGTCCTTTCAACCTTTTCCTCCTCTTTGGGCTGCATCATGATCACATACCCTTCATTCCCTTGGTGTAGATCCTTGATGAACTCTTTACCACTGCTCAACATGATGTTAGGTACCTTTGACTGCCCTTCATCTTCCTCTGTCAATGACTGCAGCTTGAAGGTTCTTCCATCCTTCTTGAATGAAATGGTGTTCTCCTTCCCATCATAAACAACACTTCTGTCATATTTCCATGGTATGCCTTCCAAAGAGTAGATGACATGCATCCATGGGTAATACATCACAAACTAGCTTGTCTTTATAGCCTCCAATTGAAAATTCCACTGTGACCTGCTCATTAACTAAAACACTCTGCCCCTTATTCAGCCATGTGACCTTGTAAGGGTTATTGTGTGGTACCTTCTCCAATTTTAGCTTTGTTACTACCTCCTCTAAGATTATATTGTCTGTTGAACCAGAATCTACAATGACTTTGCACACTTTTCCAAGTATCTTACACCTTACTCTGAAAAGAGCTCTTCTTTGCTTAGGTTCCTCTTTGACTAGCTGCCTGATCAGAACTCTGTTAAACATCAGATTCTCTCCTACCTCAAACTCTATATGACTGATCTTAGATGCTTTAGAACTCATGGTGTTCTCTTGTGCATAAGCCACTCGTTTCTCATTGCTAGAAGAGGATGCTTTCTCCGGGCACCTATAAGCAGGGTGACCTAGTTGGTTACAATGATAACACTTCATGTTTGCAAAGTAAGAATTACTCCTACCTGCTCCTCTCCCTCTGTTTGAACCTCCTTGAGGTCCTCTTCCTCTGTTAAATCCTCCTCTTGAAGATGTTTCACCTCCATGCTCAATGAGTTTTGATTCTCCTTGGTTTCTTTGGTCATTGCCTCTACCTTGGTAACCACCACGCTATCCTCTTTGATTCAGCTTTTCTCTCAGCTCTTAGAAGATCGGGATTCTGTTTCCTTTTGTTCCTTTCTTCAATCTTTATGCCAACTGATAACATTGGTGGACTGTCTTGGGGCTGAGTAAATCCATCTCTTCCTGAATGTTCCACTTCAAGCCATTAAGATACCTAGCCACTTTTAGGCTCTCATCCTCTATCACATTTGATCTCAAGCAGTTTCTGAACTCTTTCCTCAAGATAGGTGTTGACATCTTGGTCTTTCTGCCTTAGACTCTGCCTCTTCTTGTGCAACTGAATCTCATAGTCATCTGGCATGTAGGCTTCCTTCACCTTAGCAACCATTCCTTTCCAAGTTGAAATGGGTTGTTTTCCTTCTTTTTCCCTCTCTGTTTGAACAAACTTCCACCATGTCAAGGTTGATCCTCTCAACCTTGATTTAGCAACCTTCACCTTTTGTGCTTCAGTTACTCCATCACATTCAAAGTGATTCTCCATGCCTTCTATCCAATCCATGACCAAATCAGGATCCATCTTTCCACTGAACAGTGGTATGCCCTCAAGTCCTTTTCCACTCAAGGCTTTCAATGCCTTCAAGAAAGGCTCCTCCTCCAAAACAGGGTCAGGTGTAGGGACCTTGTCCTCCTCTGCAACCTCTTCTTCCTTTGGTACCTTTCCTTCCAACCTTGCATCATTCAATGCTTTCTCAAGTTGCTCTATTCTTTCCTTTAACAACCTGTTATCCTCCTCTTGTCCTTCAACCATCTTGGCTAATTGTGCATTTGTCACCATGGCGGGAGTTTCACTTGACTCAACTTCTGACATATAAGCTGCTTCCCCAAATCTTTTGCTTGCTCTGATACCAATCTGATAGGGATAGGGTTGGATTGAGACAATCACTGACTCAATGCTCCGGGTCTCACCTTGATGAATCCCCTTGGTGTCACTCTCCACCACTCAACCTATAGGTCCTTTCCTATCTAGGCACCCCTGGTTCTTCTTGCCAACCCTGCTATCATTTCTAGTTTGCAACTACCAAGCCAAATCTTGGTACTATGACTCCATTCTTCTTTAGCCTTTTATGCATCCAAAAGACTAATCCTCCCTCAATACATAAATGGATCTTGCAGGGGTGAGGGAATGCTTTCCAAAGCTCCAAAACAACCTCCTAAGGTTCCTGAAACTTCACTTAGACTCCATCTTGCCAACGCTTGCATGAAGCCTATTCCATAGGTTTAGAAGGCTAGTAGCCCTTGAGCCAATTAGGCCTCCAACTTTAAGGAAACTGATGATTATTCACAAATTCCTAAATAACCACCCAAACTCTCTTCAAGACTATTGATTCACTTGATCATCACCTTAAGATTTTAACAGTCTCAAGCCCTAACTGTCCGTACAGTGCCTAGTCTTGAAAATGGACAACAAGCTAGGGTTTCAAAGCTTTTAAAAGCTGTTTTAAGACTGTCAGAAAACTCTCCTAGCAAATGGATTGAAAAAGCCTCTCCCTGATCACCATGCATAGTCAGGACCCTTTCCTAAATTCTCAAGAAAGAATTTCTCAAAAAGCTTCTTTCCCCTGCAAATAATCCCTGCTGTCCTGTAGCCTTTCCTAGCCGGGCTTTCACTGTCTCGCCTAGGGTAAGGCTTTTCTCTTAGCTCCTGCAACCAAAAACAATCTAACTCCTACCATATTTACAAGCATGGAGGTAGGGCACATTTCCCAAAAGGCCGTACAAATTGTACGGTGGGAAGGTGCTCTAAGCCTCCATCTATTCAACACCGCCTGATTCAGGCCAGAAAACACAGGATACCAAAGTATTTACAAATGCAAGTTGAAAACAAACTACAAAATCAAAAAGAAAGGCTCCTCAAGATTGTATAAGTCTAACACTACATACTACACACAGTAAAATAACAGAATCACACCATTAAAGATCAGTTTCAACACAAAAATGCAGGAAAACTGTCTTTTCAACGCTGTTTTCTTCAATCTTCAATTAGGTCACTCAATAACAACGCATCTAACCTTGCCTCAGGGTCGAGTCTGCCCTTAAATAGGCTTCCACAACCATTTAGGAGCTTGGGTCGAGCTCATAGATGACCTAATGATGTAAAATAGAAAACCCCATGTGTTTTCTAACACTTTGACTAGGTTGGTAAAGATGACAAGTTGGGGCTTCAAAACCCATTCATGATTGCCACCTCCCAAACCATTGATCATAGATTGATCAAGCATTATTCAAAACAACAAACCCTAGCTAGATGGTCAACATGACCTCAAAAAGAACACAACAAAATTTGGACTTCCAACAAAAACTTCAATTAAGCTGAACTTTGCCAGGTGCTGCACTCATAGATCACCTATTTAGAGGCAAGATCACTTATTTTAAGGAAGTAGGCTCACCCAACTTAGTAGCAGAGACACCTATCTAGGAAACAGGGAGCATATTTGCTCCTGTTTCATAGATGGGAAATTCTACAAGTGGAAAATCACCTCTGTTGAGGGTAGGGTCGCATGTCTTGATGACAAAATCGCCCTTGTCAGCTATAGAGTCACCTTTGTGTAACCAAAACCTACAAAATTTCAAACAACAGAAAATGTGAAAGGAACAAAACCGTTTGCGGGTCCCACCAGGCATGCCAGAAATGTGTGTAGTGTGATTTCCTATCCTAAATATTGGAAAACAAAAAAAAATGCAATGAGGAGAAACAACACAAAGCAACACTTTGAGATAATCCTAGTTGAACTTGAACAAAGAAAGACAAAAGAATGATTATACCTTATCCAAGTTGATCCTTTGGTTGGCCCTTTAATGTTGATAAGATTTGTGCTCTTTGATGAATAATAATCTATAATGATATGTAAAATTATCTAAATTGGATGATGAATGCAAAAATGGAAGTGGGTATTTGGCTAAATGTGCATGGGATAAATGCAAGGAGAGCTTCAAAATGCAACAATGGAGGATGATAATGCTTGTATGCAAGTTTTGAGTGCTTGAGCTTGAGAGTTGAAGTTGTGAATGCTTGAATGTGTATGAATGAATATGTTGTGTTAAAAATGAGACCAAATCCTCTATTTTAGGGGAAGAGTCTCTAAGGATTGAATGGTTGGGATTTAGCCAGCATGGACAAGGTCAAGGGATATGGTGAGTTGAGGACTCAAAAGCCCTCACATCTTGCCATGTGGAAAGGGAGGTGGAAAAATGACATATGAGGTGGAGAGAGGACATGTAAGGTGGAGGTACCTACAAGTACTTTGGGATTAGGGGAAGATTTCCTCAAAAGAAATTTACTATCCCCATGTGGGAAGGATGGTGACAAGTGAGGAATTTTAGAATTCGTCACTAATCATCATGGGGAAGAGAGAAGTGCTAGAGTAATAAATGTGAATTTTAAATTCACATGATTGGAAGTACCTTGGGGATAAGACAAGGTCCTCATAAAGGAGGTCCTTGCCCCATGCGAGTGATGTGAATTATGAGAGATTTTAGAATTTCCCAACAACTTTCATGGGGAAGAGGGGACCATTGGAGGAATAAATGTGAATTTTTAATTCACATGGAGAAGAGGTCATGGCTAAATGAAGAAAGTACTTATGATAGGTTGACTTGGAAGGAATACCAAAAATGGCATGAATATTAGATTAAGGTTGTGAAAACAAGTGATTAAGAAGACTAATGAAGGATTAGAGGCAAGTGGCCAAATATGGAGGATGTGACATTAATCCTAATCATGGATTAATTAAACTAATCTAGATTAGAAAGGGATTATGGAGGATGTGACAAGGAGAGAGAAAAGAGAGAATTTAAAATTGATTTAAGTTCAAAAAGGTCAAATGACTAAATTAAATAAATTGATATATTTATTTAATTTAGAGAGGAAGGGATGAAAGGTAAAATATTCAATTATTCAATTAAATACTTTAAAAACTTTAGGAAAAGGAGAAATATATCAATGAAATAGACTATTAAAGGGAAAAAATTTTACTATATGGGAGTGGTCAAATTTGGATGTCTACAAATACTATTGTCATTTATCATCTTAGAATATCTTAGAAAATATTGAATTCATAGGCTATCGTAATGTTGAGATAATAATTAGAATCCTTAATATTTTGTTCTACCATTATCATAGGTCTATTTACATACTCAAGAAATATCTGAGGGAAATTATCATACTCAAGGAAAATGGAGAAGAGCTATGGAGATAATTCAATGGATGCATAAAAGATTGAGTGAGACTATTTCATTTTATTTTATACTTTTATGTTTTCATTGTTCTTGATAATTGATTACCCGGTTTTTCTGTTTATCGATGTAATAATGCTTTAATCTTGAAACTTTAACCCTAATTATAGTCCCCACTGTTTAACCACATTATCCAGGACCTCTGCTTCAAAAATTCCTCCTCTTTGGCCACAATATTATGCAATCACAATAGAAGAACATTCTCCCTTTGAATAAGATCCCCAACATCACCCAAGAGTTGAATAGAATTTTGCACCAAAGAAGCTCCTCCTTAACAACATCCTTTTCCAAAAATATTTGACCAAAAGACATCTTATTCCATCTTCTAACATTGTTTTTAACATCAACAAGTTTCTTGGCCACCCTGTACATTATAGTCCCATTCACCTGAATATCCAACCAGGAGAGAATCCTATCTTTTAGGTTTGAATGACATGTCCACATCTTTTAAAATTTGAAGGGAAAAAATTTTGTCCTCCCTAGAAGGTCCACAAAAAGAGAAAGGGGAAAATGGTCTAACCCTAGCCTACTAAGAGTGGATAGAGAGCGGGAATAGAAAAGAAGTAAGTTAGGAGACATAAGAGCCTGATCTAACTTCACTTGAATCAAAGAGTCCCTCACCTAAAAATTGGACCACGTATAGGAGGGCCCTTTAAGATCCGAGTCAATGAGAGCATTATTATTTAATAGGTTCATGAAATCAAACCTACTCTCATCCACCACCTGAGAACCACCCATTTTTCAGAGTCATGAAGTGTGGTTTTAAAGTCCGCCATCACAAACCAATTGGAAGTAGGGCGAAGGGATTTGAATGAGCTAAAATTATCCTAAAAAGGCTTTCTATCCTTCTTGCAATTAGGAGCATAAATGTTGGAGAGGATCCACGAAAACTTATCACTAACATTGGTGAAAGAGGTCACCACATGATTACAATCAGCAAAGAAAGCCACACCCTTAATATCCTTAGGGTTATAAAAAGTAACAATTCCACTAGAAGCTCCAACAGCCTCATAACATTGCATCCCATAGTCTTTAAAAGCTTATATTTATTTTTTCTCAAATTTTTAGAACCCATTTTAGTGTCTTGAATCAAAATAATGTTAGGTTTATGATCCCTTAGAAGATTTGATAAGAGATCCTATTTGTGAGGGTGATTTTACCCCCTCATATTCCATGAAATGATCTTCATGAGAATTTAGGGGAAGTTACCTTAGAAAACGTCTCCAACAAGGTCCCCTGTGTACCATCAACAATATCGAGTCTACTTTATTTATCCTGAGAGGACTATGAAGAAGGATAACCTCTTCCTCTCAGATCTTAACCACAATTAGGCCTTTGATGGTTCCTAGTAGAAACTCCCAATGGGGGAGACAGTTTCTTCCTATTCCTTCCTTTAATAGGAATATAGGGAGGTTCTTTCAAAGCATCATCACTCTCCTTAAGCTCAAGATTCTCAACCTCCACCCCTCCCTTAGTCAAAGGGATATCATCAATAGCACCTTGAGGATACTTCATCCCACCAGAGTCCTGGATAGCCAATAGAGACTGCATCTTATCATTCACTAGAAGATTTGACACTTCATCCTCCTTAGCTTGGGTCATCAAATCCACAACCTCCTCAAAGTGAATATGGGACACCTCCTCCAAAGATTCCTTTAAGAGATCATTTCCACCTTTCATAGCCACCCCCTCATTCATGATATTTTCTCCAGGGACCAAAAGATCTGTCGCCTATGACAACTCAGACATAGAAAAAAAAGCCTCACTAACAGGCTCCATAGGAGCCTCCTTAGAAACATGCCCACACTCCTTTTCTCTCCATTGCTTCAACACAAGATTCTAAACCTTTGGAGGGAATTTCTTCGCCCAATGGCCAATTTATTTTACAATGAAAGTAGGTGAAAGGGATGGAATAAATTTCCACCACTTGCTCCCACACCCCTTGTTAACAATTAATATTTACAACAAAAAGGAGATCTGCAGATTGTTCAACGTTGACATAGAAGTGAGCATAGACCAACCATTTCTTGGAGGAAATCATTTGATCGATAGATAAAAGGGACCCAAAACTATTTGTAATTCCTTTGAAAAATTCTTCATCCAAGAATTCCATAGGAAGACTAGGTAGTCTAACCCAAACAGGGGTGGTTGAAAAAGAGTAAGAGTTAGGATTTAGCCCCATTTCCCACCTCTTGACCAATAAGGAAGACTTCTCAATGAACCATTGGCCTCTTGTTAAAGCTAAAATTAAATCATCCTTGTAGTTAAAAGAGAATGAGAAGAACCCATTTTACATTGAAGAAACATCTACATGACCCTTGGGATGCCAAGGATTCATACAGAACTTACGAACTAGCTCAATGTGGGGATGAGGCCCCATAAACTTTCCTAGCAGAGTCATTTCCATATGCGAAACACTTTTCTCAACAATATAATCAAGAATAGAGATATAAAATTCACCTGTTAGAACATTAGAAACATAAGACACCAAAGGAAAAGTATTTTTACCTTTTGTCTTCATACCGAAGAGGTTTGACCACTTAAGATCTGACCCTGAGAAGGATCCAAAATTTCCTATCTCTTCAGATAGGATCAAACCAAAGGATTTGAACCCCACACCCATAAATCTGCACGATTCAGCAAAGCCAACCTTTTTCAGTATTGAGATTCCCCAGTTTAGAGAAGGACAAGGTGGAAGGAGCCTTCGACTCTTCTTGCCCACCAAGAGTCACATTATCGAGAAGAGGGGACCACACCATTTACCATCAACACCTAACTCACCTAACATCACCTTACCATCACCCAGTTGATCACCATTATTACCAACTTCAGAAATATTGTTTCCCACCTCTAAATTTCAAATCACTCCACTGCCATCAACACCACTAGAAGAGAGCTCCATCACATAGGTCTCTAATAATAGAAAAAATGTTAAGGTTGCTAATATTTAATTTTCTATGCAAAATGTTATACAACTTTGAATATCTCATTTACACTTTATTATGAATTCTTAAGATTATTACAATTCTAAATTTATATTTATAGTTTTAATTCCTTATTATGTCTATGGTCAAGATATAATATTATTTTATTATTTTCATTTTATAATATTATTTTAATTACTATATAATATATTGCTTTAATTATTATAATAATATATTATTCTAGAATTTATTAAAAATATAATTTATTTTTATTAATTGAAGTTTATTCTTTATAATATAATAATATGTGCTTATATTATAAAAATTGTTTATATTATTTTTAATATTATACTATTTTTGGGGAGTTGGTGGGCTCCCTTTCTCTTGTTGTTTCCCATCTCTGGTCTTCTCATGTTGTAATCCCTGCTTGGGTCAGGGCCCTTTTTTCCCTCCTTAATCAATCAAAAAAATTATACTATTTTGTGATTATTATGATTTTTAAATAAATTCTTATAATTAAATATTATAATTATTATTCTCACAATCATCACTTAAAATATTATTAATACTTATTAATTTTTTTAATAAATATTAATACTTTTTCTTTAGGAAACACTATTATAATTAATATTGAGTTTAGTGAAAATTTTGAACTTTAAATTAGGAATAAGTGATAGTAGTTTTTACATTATGTTATACACTTTTTGTGTAGTCTGAATATTAGAATTTTATTTTGTTTACTAATTCTATTTTTATTCATAAGTGTTGTGATATTATTAGTAGACAAAGAAAACATTTTTTGTCTAGAATGATAAAAAATTATTGAGTGCTTGTTTGTTATAGGTCAAAAATTATATTCTTTTGTTTGTAGAGATATCTCATTCTAGTTGGACTTTATTGGAAAAAATTGTATTTAGAGTGACAATTAACTAAAATAAAAAATATAATATGTTGTGATGTTGTTGGATGAAGCAATGATAGTGCTAGGTGTTAAAGTCAAATCCCTTTTGGAAATCCCTTGCATTTTCCTTTATATTTGAAAAACTATCAAAATGCAAATCTAACTACTTTCAAAAATATTAATTGATTATGGATCTACTAAATTTTATTTTACCACTTTTCAAAATAATTATTCATGTTTATTAGTTTATAGGCTACATAAGTGTGAGATTTGAGCCTCAAACAAGTCTCATACTTGTAAACCACTATCAAGTCATCGAAACAAAAATTCAGAAATTGTTTAATGGTAAATTAGTTCTCATTTAATGATAAAAGCTTCCAAAATATTACTAAAAGGCTCCAAAATATATATTTGTCTAATTTTATTTAATTTCATTATTTATCATTTGCTATTATTTGTTTAATGTGGCCATGTTCAACTAGGATTTGCATGCACAAACATGTACTCTCTAACATATTAACATACATATAGTTTAGAGTTGACCTAATTCTTGAACCTCCTTTAGGTTCAAGTACTAGTTTATAAATATTTTTATTATAACATCAAGAATACAAAATTGGAAACAACTATATTAAATAAAAAACTATAAATATTTTTAATATTTTAAATTTAATATTACAAATGAAGATTAAAATAATAATAATAATAATAATTTTATAAATTAATCCATATTAATTTTGTTAGCTAGTAGGCTACATATAATATGAGATTTGAGCCTAAAACAAGTCTCATGCCTATAAACCACTCTTGAGTCATTGGAAAACAACTTTCATCTATTATTAAATGGTAAATCAACTCGCTTCATTTTCCATTAAATGGTAAATAAAAGATAAATAAATATTCATTTTCCAATTGGGTGGAAATTCCTATTTTCATTTGTAGTGTCTTTTGTCAATTTGATGACAAATTTTTTTTCCACTTGCATTGTTTTAAGTTTTAAATCTTAATTTAAAAATTAGATAATATGTTTAAATCTTAATTCAAATATTTTAAATCAAATAATGTGTTTTAAATCTTAACTTGATCACAACTTTCTTTTTTTAATGGCATTGATTTAAATCTTAATTAAAATATTTTAAAATCACATGATATGTTTAAATCTTAATTCAAATATTTTAAAATCAAATAATATGTTTAAATCTTAAGTTATGAAAACTTTTTTTTTCATTTGCATTGCTTTATGTTTTATATCTTCATGCAACTATCTCAAAATCAAATGATTTCCTATAAATATAGTTGAACTAAAGAATAAATATACTTTAATTCAATCATTACTCTAAAAAATAACTCTTAGACACCTCATAATTCATCTTGTGTAATCTGGTATTTCTTTTCACAAAGTAGATGTAATTGCTAATAATTTTTGTTATTAAATATATTTATTACATTTTTTTCAAAATAAACAATTAGTAATATCAAAATTTCTATTAAATTTTTTTTTTACATAGTAATATCAAATTTTCAAACTATTCTATTGTTTTATATTATGTGTTGTAGGAATCATTGTGGTTTTATATTAATGTTATATCTTCATTAGAATAAATGATAATCAAATATGATACAAATTGTAGGACCAAGTAGCACAGTATGAAGAGCTTTTAACGAACAACATACTGGAGAAGATGAATATCAACAAATATTTATTATTTTAATTCTAATTATTATTAAATATTTGAATTGCATTGTAGTAGCATTTTCTTAATGGAAATATATTTTTGTGCTTAATTTTATTTAATAATTATATAATAAAACCTTACTAATCCATCAGTTCATGGATAATAGTGCCTGAGAGAAAATATTTCAATAACGTAGATCTTTATGTAGCTCTTAAAGGGATTTTGATGAATCTATATATTAAAAATTCTATTATCTTTATATCATTTTTTTGTTCCTCAGCACAAGAGTTCTACATAAAATATTTTTTATGTTTTTTCTATAGGGTTTGAAATTCCATTTCTATCTACTCCACAATTAGTTTATCAATGAATTTCAAGTTTTGAGAACATCAAGCAATTCTTTTCTTATGTGAATTGATAGGGATATTTTTAATAAAATAAATTCCACCTTATTAAGAATTTTAGGTTTTTCATAAGTTGGTTATTATGCTATGACCAATTTGTAGTGATGAATTCTAGGATTTTTCCATTAATAAAATAAATTTACTCTGTAATTGTAAATGGGGGATTACTGTCTTCAAAAATTTTAGAGTCTCATCATGTGAATGGATTTACCATTAATCTAATGAGCCTTTAATTTATGCAATTTTTAGGTTCTTTCTTGAAGTTATGGATTGTCAAACTACATGTTATAATTTTTCAAACATGAAAGATTGCAAGTCTAGGAAAATTTGTTATAAAAAATTGTATAATCCTTCATAAGAAAATGTATGTACTAAAGTGTGGACCTTCCCGATGGCTGATACATTGTTGTTAGTATTTTTCCTCAAGGTCTCATTCAAAAAATAAGGTTAAAATTCTCTATATATTTCAACGTTGGTCCTCCTTAAGCACAAAGTATAGGGAAGAGAAAAGACAGGGACAATTAGAAATCCTTCCCAAAACATAAGATTGCTAGAATGTTGCCATAAGAAAAGAATTGTTAATCTAGATATTGAAATGTTTCCTTATTTCTTGGTTACAATTTTAAACATGTTTCCATTCTAATATCCATATTATAGAATGCTAATATTTTTCCTTGTACTTGGTAAAATTTAACCATGGAACCCTTCAAAATCATCAATTGTAATATAAGAGTTGTGTTAAATTAACTAACAGTCTATAAAAAATTATATCCTCATGTAAAATATCAAACCTCATACCCCTTCCATTTGATCCATCGAACCATATCAAAAACCCTTGCTAACTCTATCTATCACTAAGGAAGGCCCATTAATTTCCATTGTCAATGTGAATTCCACCTTCTGATTAGTATCGTTAAACTCCAAAATATCAAACATCACTATCCCATTCATATCTTCATCCATATGTGCAAAGGATTGGTACTCACCATTTCCTTGTCCTCAAACATTAGTTAAAAGTATTTACCTACTTTTCCCCATCTCTCGTCCCATAAGAGAAATTTGTAGCAAAAGTTGCAAGATTGAGGCATATGGGGAACCCATCACATTCTTACAATCAAGGCCTCTTATCTTTTTTGTCAAACAAAATTAATTCACATAATCTTAGTAGGCCATGTCATTGACGAGACCTAGATTGATTGTTGATTGGGAGACAGGCATGATGACCTAGCCCATGTTGTCATGTTTGGAGGTCATTGTCATCAAAGTTGACTTTATGGTAGTGGGGCTCCAATCTAGATGTACTACCTTAATGATTGTTGTTATACACCAAATATTTAGGGAGTCATTCCTTACTTCAAAAGGAATGAACTATTGAAGGTGGTGGCCCATACTATAAGCATCCATGGATCTTCATTTAGAACTATGGAAACCTTGTGAACACC
This sequence comes from Sequoia sempervirens, assembly GCA_007258455.2. Taxonomy (NCBI): domain Eukaryota; kingdom Viridiplantae; phylum Streptophyta; class Pinopsida; order Cupressales; family Cupressaceae; genus Sequoia; species Sequoia sempervirens. Next base: position 60,083 of record VDFB02167045.1, read on the forward strand.
ATTTCCTACAGAAGCAACCACAACCATTTTATATCGGTTTCAATGAGGAGAATACACCTAGATCTTTCAACTAGCTACTGTAGACTTCCCCCATCCATTGAGATTGAGATCATGTCTAGTCCATTTATGATGGCTTGCTCCATAATGCTTATAATATTATATTTTGAAATGTAATTCTTGGTGAGAGAGCTAGAGTTTTACCATACAACCTTGCACATCATTATACGTATATGTGGTGCCATTCCCCTAGTGATGCCAAGTCCATAGCCATTAACATCGACATTGGGGGTGTCTTTGCCTGCTATGATGGAGGATACATATGTGACATGCCCTAGATAGTCTTGTGCTTTAAGTTGTAATCCTTCTTTGAATTAACTTTCCTCCCTATCATAACCAATACTCCATCACATTAATAAAAGTCATAAAATATTTTTGTTGATAATCTAATAGATATAGAGCAATCAATGCTAAACTTAAAAATATGTTGAAAACCAATACATGTAATATATTGAGAACATCTTGAGCATAATTAAGTTTAATATTTATTTTCATGTTTTATATAAAAATAATTTATAATATAGTATTGGTGTATTAAAGATACCATATTTTTATGGTTCATTTAATAAATTGTAAAGTCTTATAAAATCAATTATGTATAGTTTTTGCATCTATACAAAATTTTCATTCAAGATAATTACAATTTTTTATTATTATATATTAAGTGGAATTTGACTGGTTTACAAAGAGTTCATTAAGAAAATTTAAAAGGCATGCTCTAAATAGAAATAAATATCCTCTCAATTTTTAACTCTAAATCGAAAGAACATGATTTTACTAAAAGTAATTTAATATATATTACCAATATAATTACAAATAATTAATGCAAAATTTTAATAATTATTTCTATAAAAAACCATTTTCTAATAAATCCTTGTCCTCATTTGCAACTAAAAAATCAATATATTTATTATATTTAATATGTGTATATATTACAAATTAACACACACACATGATTGAGTAATATGAGAAGAGAAACAGTCATAATTTTGTTAATTTAGTGGTGGATCCAACCAGTAAATTAACAAACTCACAAACTACTTTAAATTATTCTCAAAGAGAGAGGATTCATTATTTCTAACATTATTAAATGCAATGGAAACTTTATGGAAATACAAAGCTCCAATAATGATGAACTATATGTTACAAAATTAACAAATAACTCACAAATTCCTTTGATCACATTACCCGTTGCAAGGAAACCCTTATTTTTTTGATACGTAAATAAGTTTATATTAATATTAAAAAAAATTACAATACAACATTACAGACGCCATGTGTCAATGGATTGTAACAACAAGGCATTCTATTGAGGGCACCAACCCACACCTCAAAAAACATAACCACCCAACCCATAAGATAAACATATAATGAAACCCCCAAAACATGATGTTTATAACACTTTCATTTACACCACCCTATCCCCAAACCTAAAGGATCCATGCCACCACTGCCTACCACTTGCAATAATACACTAGAGGAAGCCGCCACCACCCACCGTCGCACTAAAACATGAGAAGACAAAAAACCAAAAAGATCTCAACCACACCCATTCACTCATCCAATTCCACACCTTCCACCACCAGCTATTCACAAAAGTGTCATTTCCAATCCACTTCGCCAATAGGTTCTAGATTAGGTGATGTTTTAAGAAGATGAGGCTACACCTAGCCCAGTTCTTGTGCTCTTGCAATGATTCCCTTTTGAGGTCCAAGAGGAAAGGGTATCGTCTAACTAAAACCCTAGGTAAAAGTGCCCTATGTGTATATCTCTCGGTCGAGGAAGACCCACACCCATTTTTTCTATGATTATTACATCCTCCACACCACCCAACAAGTCTCCATGACCAAATTATGCACCATTAGGAGGGTGATGGCCTTGGGGACTTCCAAATCTAGTAGTGAAGCCACAAAATGTGACGACATGTCCATGTTCATGTGATAACTTTCTATAGTCTCCATATATTCACTCCCCAAAACAAATTGCATTGCCTCTAGAACTAGAGGATCCTAGTCCTTCAATACTGATTTTAACCTCCTATAGGAGATGTGGCCTGAGAAAGCCCAAAGCTTGCGATAAGCTCTAAGACAAATCAATATTTCCATGATTGTGAGGTAGAATGTGACGTGAGGTATATTATATAATAACCCACACCGCCCAAAAAATGTGTGTAGATCCTTCATCATGGCCCATCGTAGCCACTGGCCATTAATCCTTCTCTATAGCCATCCTTTCCCACATAGCAACACTCACATAAATACTTGTTGTAATAAATGCAATCACTCCCCAAACTACACTTCCCAACTACCCCAACCTAGAAAGAATTCCCTCATCTTCTCTCTCAATGAAATATCGACTCACCACCCAGCTAGATTGTCACGAGTGCAAGGAAACCCTTATTGAAATAGAGAGCCCCAAAAAGTTTCCTATTGCAAAGAGAGACTATCATGGGGTCAAGCTTAGCTAACCTCATACAACACCAAAACTACATCTCACCTAGCTTGTGGAGATTTGGTTGAGCTTGTAGCCTAGACTATGCCTAACTTAAACGCAGGATTGTGGCTCTCGTGAATTCGGCCAACATAGTAAATATAATAAACAATGCAACAAATCAAATACATAGTAAGCAAAATATTTAACGAAGATGTATAGTGAGAAAGTCATGTTGTTATCTTTATTAAGAACCATGTCGGATTGCAAAACTCAGAACCAATGTTCTTGTAAGTCAGGCTTAGCCAAAATTGCTTACATAACATGCGTTCATTACAACAAAGCCCCACTTAGCCCCACTAGAGTTCTCAGCTCAACTTCACAACAAGTATAGCTCACTTCCCAAGTAAAATTACAAAAGACCTTAAATCAATATGGATAAGGAGGATAAAAGACATGCCCCTTCGGCTCGCCAAAACCTCTTCACAAATGCTTACAAAAACTCAAATAATAATTCACATAGAAAATACATTTATTCAATTTCATTCGCATTCAACATCCAACCTCCTCCTTTGCACTAGATCATGCACTTCGTAATATAGCTAACAAGCTCCAACAACTCGGGCCATACCAGGAGCATGACTTGGTCCGCAGTGACTCATTGTAACCGCTCAATGAAACTCAGTGACACACACACATAGAATCCACCGCACAATGCAACTCAGGTGAGTTCGCAATGCCATGGCTCAGAACAAGGAGCACATCAATCAGATTAGGAAATGCCACTTCTCAAACTCCTTTCACAACACACCTTCAACACTACGTTGGTTATGACTCAAGTGATGAGTTGGAGCATGAAACAATTGAATTCATGTTGGGAACACATATTCATTTAGGATAACAAGTCACACCTTCTTTGTTACCGCACTAACTGGGTCATTTCACCCTCAACATTAAGTCATATCAGACTAGATTGCATTCATGTTGGATGTCAAAATTCCAGCTCAATAGTATCCCCTACATTCTCCTCCACCTAACTTAGGTGACACCCTCAACACCTGCACTCAACCTTAGCTCCATGCTAAAACATTCATAGTGCTAGGTTGTAGGAATTCTAGACTCAGTTAACACTGAGTGGGGTTCCTATCCAGGAACCACATGACCTTCTCCTCTACTTGCCAAAGTGACTCAACTCGCTCTGAAGTTGACTCATCTTTTGGCTTTCCCTCGTAGTGGACAAGGAATTCTTTTTAGGCCATATTCCCATAGCCTCTATTTCTCATTGCCAAAACTTCCTTCACCTTCAGCTCAGAGTGATCGATCACATTGGTAGGACCCCAGTGAGGAATGTTGCACAGAAGATCACTTTCATCAAAGTGATGTGCCCTTAGTTGGCTGACATGGAAAACATGGTCCATCTTCAGATGCAGGGGAAACTTGAGTAAGTATCCCACCTTATCAACTTTTTGGGTCACCTCGAAGGGGCCATCCCACCTATGTATCAATGATGCACTCAAACCCTTAGGTGCTTTAAACTGGTGTTGATCCATTTTGAGCAGAAATTGGTTGCCGACCTTAAATTCCATAGCTCTATGGTGTGCATCCGCATCTTTCTTCATATAGTCCATGACCTTTGTTAGATGATACCTCACTAGATCAACTCAGCCATTGAACTCCCTTATGTACTCTACTTCCTCAGAGCTCGGACCCATGTATCCTCGCAAGATTGTATGTGGCATGAGTGGCTAATGACTCATAGCCAACTTAAAAGGTGAGTACTGGCTCACTTCAAATTTTTGTAAGTTGTAGCTGAACTAAGCCATATCCATCAACTTTCATTAGTTATTCTAATCTGCCTAGACATATTGTCACAATTAGTCCTCAAAAATTCCATTTACCTACTCAGTTTGACCATTCGTTTGTAGATCATATGTTGTCGACATGAGAAACTTAGTCCCCATTATCCTGAAGAGTTCTTCCCATAAATTGGATGTGAACGATGGATCCCTATTAGATACAATTCTAAGTGGGACTCCCCAATATTTGACCATGTACTAGAAGAAATACTTGGCTGCAACTTCAACTAAGTATGGTTGCTTGCATGCCATGATTACAACATGCTTAGAAAATTGGTCTACTATCACAATAATACTAGAGAAACCTTCCACCATGAAAAGCTTAGTTATGAAGTCCATACTCACACTCGACCAAGGTCACACCGACGCTGGTAAGGGTTGCAATAGACTACCAAGTAACTGAGTCACTTCCTTATCTTGTTGACAAGTTAAGCAAGTTTTCACATAAGCCTCAATGTCTTCTCTCATATTGGGCTAGAAATATCCCTGTTCAAGAAGTGCAAGGGTTTGCTTTTGTCCTAAATTCCCTGCCCATAAAGACTCATGACACTCAGAAAACAACTCCCTTTCCAGCTCTTTCCACTTGGGTACATATAGTCTGGAATTGGTAAAGTAAAGCAAATCATCTTGCAAATGAAAGTGGCAAGTTAACCCAGCCTTTACTTGATTTTACAATTTGGAATGCCTATGATTTTTTCTAGAGCCCTTCTCTAATTCTCTCCAATACTTGTTCCATTTTCTAGGGTGTTCTCCTAGTACACCGAGCTGAGTCTTCTGACTCAATGCATCTGCAACTGTGTTGTGGTGACTAGGATGGTAAACAACCTCAAAGTCAAACTCAACAAGATATTCTTGGGCTGTTGGCCCTGCTTTGGTGTTAGCTTTGCCTATGACTTTAAATAAGTCAAGCTCAAATTATCAGTTTTCACAATGAATGGCACACCCAGAAGGTAGTGTCACCACACTCTTAAACAATGGATGATAGTCATCATCTCCTTCTTGTCAGCTGAATAATTCCTCTCTGTCATTGAACTTCCTTGATTCATAGGCTACAGGATGCCCATTCTTCTTGAGAACTCTACCCAATGCAGATTCTGAGGCATCCATCTATACTTTGAACCTACATCTATGTAAAGGAACAGTTCTCTTTCTTCACATAGAGTATGTTTCACCTCAATAACTCAAAGACCTCTACAAGATGAGCTCAATGGCCCTCTAAAGTTTGAATGTAGATCAGGATGTCATCTAAATAGACAACACTAGACCTATCCAAAAGTCGTTTGAATACATCATTGATGAGGGTAATGAATGTTGCCAACGCATTGGTTAGGAAAAATGACATAACCAGATACTCATATGATCTGTATCTTGTTGTGATGGCCATTTTCTCTTCATGTACGAGAGCAATGTGGATCCGATAGTATCCTTGCCACAAATCAAGCTTGGTGAAATATCTTGCCTCAATGAGTCTGTCAAAAGAGTCTACTATGAGGGGAAGTGGATACATATTCGTGATAGTGAGCTTATTTAAAGCTCTGTAATCCATGCATAGTTGCAAAGAGTCATCCTTCTTGTAGGGTATGTGCAGGATCATCATGGAAAAAAAGGCCCTTCAGTGGCAAAAAATTTAGAAAAATCAGAGTTAAGTAACTTGACATAAGAATTTGAATAATTTATCTATATTATTTCAAAAATATGTAAGAATAGAATCTGTAGCAAATTGAATGTAGTTTCTAAACTACTAGGTTTGTTTAAAAAAAAATCTATTTGGAAAAAAATTGAAATTTCAATGTAGTGGTACTTAAATTTCAGGGAAAAAATAAGAAGTAGGTGTCTATTTGACCACCCTAATGACAATAAAATGATAATTTTTTTATAATATTTTAGATATAAGTAGAGGACTCATGCCCATGTGATGCATATTTTTGTAATTTTCTTCCAAGTAAATAATTAATTATGAATTTTTATGACAACTTTTAAAAAAATAAAAACTGTATGTCCGACCAATCTTAACTTGGTCAAAAATTCATTAAATTCAATTTTTCCTTTTTAATCCTATAGTATGTGAAGCATAGAATGTGATAGATGTTTTGGATTCAAAAAATGTGATACTTTTGAAATCTATAGATTTTTTTAATCAACCTATCAATAAGGACTTTAGTCATAATTTGAATAGAAAATGAATAATAATTACTTTTTAAATACAAAGCAAAGCATAATTTATATTGGTGGAAAGTTGAGAATCTCCTTTAAAAACCCTTTTTATTTCATCAATTTTGGGTAAAAAATAGTTGTTAGCCACATACCCATCATATTGCCACTTTTTGGCACATCATGATCTTGCACATACCCTGTGCTCAAATAATACTGGCACAACATACAATGACCTTGATGAACTAAGAAACCAATCTTTTGTCATTTCCATAAGTTGCTTCTTTAACTCCTCCATTTCGAGAGTAGAGAGCCAATATGGGGCCTTAGTAGGAAGTCATGCCCCAGGTTCCAACTTGATCTTGTGGTCCATGTGCCTTCTTCCTGGGAGCTCAATAGGCAACTAACTTGGCATGACATCTGAGTATTTTTAAATAACATCCTGCACCTCCTTAGGACTTGAGGACTCAACTTCCACCTCTTTATCCCAGTCACCTAGGAGTGTAGCTAATAAAGCTCATCAGAATTCTTCCAAGTAACTCGATGCAAGCTCATCGCCGATATCACCCATTTTTTCAGACCAACCTTCATGGTCTACACAAACTTGATCACTTAGGATCCATGAAGATCACACTATGAAGGTATGGAGCCAACATTGCACAGGACTACTAAATAAAATATTGATCCAAGATTAGATCAAAATTGTACATGTCAATGGCCACTAAGTTAATGTTCCAAAGCATGACCTGATTCTCACACTAACATCCTAGATGTCACCTATGCATTTCTTGGCTGGCCCATTCACACTCTTGAAATATCTCTGCCCCTCAACCATTGAGAGGTTAAGCCACCTCGCCTTACTAGTCACATTGTAATTGTGTGTGGCCTCATAATCCAACATAGCTAGAACTTTGGTTGACCCAAAGAAGGCCTCGATGAAGCATAAATCATGCTAAGCCAAGGTATCTTGTGTTGTCCCATTCACATGCGAATTCTCATGGACAATGGCCAGGAGCTGCAATGCTCCCATCTCAGCAAAAAATTCTTCAAGATTCCACACCATATTCAACCTCTATAATATTGGGCACTCTCGAGGCCAATGATCTAGTTGGGCACAAATGAAACAATTTTTATCATGCTTCTTATCAGAATTTTCCGTGCACTCCTTTTAAGGCTACTTGTCATTCGTCTTCTTGGTATTCTAACTTTTGGCCTTTTTGCGCTTAGGGTAAGGGGCACCCCTGCGCTTCCTACCCTTGTTGCAGAATGGTCGACCCTTGTCTACATCATCCAACTTTCCTCCACCATAGCCCTTGGCTACATTCCCTTTGAATTCCAAGAGTCTCCCGGCCATAGCAATGGATTAAGGTAAGGTTTGTGTGTTCTGGCGACACAGGTCCACTTGTGCCCAAGACTACAATTCATGAATGAAGAAGTAAAGATTCTTGAAATTGGTCATTCCTTTAGGTGCCTCCAGCATCAAGGTCTGGAATGCCTTGATGTAATCTTAGACTTTTCCTAAGTGTTTGAGCTCATCAAACTAAGCCTGCATAATCCACTCTGAGTTACCATGTTGGAATTGCTCTTGCAAAGAATCCTTCAACTATTCCTAGGTATCAATGTCCTCAATAGGATGTCCAACTTGCTTGTTGGCCTGTCTCAACCTCCACCATACTTTTGCACTTTTGGTGAGGAAAGAGATGACTTTCTTCAATTGAGATTCACTGGACAAACTAGGTAAGTTTGCAAACAGGTCCTCAATGTCCTAGAAGAAATTCTCCAAGGCTTTGTCATTACTTCTCCCATCATAATTTTCCACTAGGTTTGAGGCCTTCTGAGAGGACGACACCAACCATAAGTTAGTGAAGTATTATGTAGCATCTGACCTTCACACAGGAACTCACATTCATTTCTAAAAGCATCAAGGGCATCTTTCATACTATAGGACTCAAATGCAATTCTACTGTATTCATTCTACAAGTTGATAGTGCATTCTTCCAATTCCAAAGCTTCCATCACAGACATGTGTGTCTCCAAATCCTACAACCAGTCATGCATTCTGGGGTGATCTCAGTTTTCACCATGCCTAGTACGCACACCTAATTGAGTCCAAAATTCTTACAACCCAGCACTGTGAAGTTTTTAGCGTGGAGCTAAGGCTAAGTGCAAGTGCTGAGGGTGTCACCTAAGTTAGGTGGGGGAGAATCTAGGGGATACTATTTAGTTGGAATTTTGACATCTAACATTAATGCAATCTGGTCCGATATGACTTCATGCGAGGGGCGCAATGACCCAGTCAATTCGGTAACAAATAAAGTGTGACTTAGTATCCTCAAGGAATATGTGTTCCCAGCATGCATTCAATGGTGTTGTGCTCCAACTCATCACTAGATTCGTAACCAATGTAGTTTCAAAGGAATGTTGTGAAAGGAGTTTGAGAAGTGGCATATGCTAATCCAATTGACGTGTTTCTTATTCTGAGTCATGGCAATATGATCTCACCCGAGTTGCATTGCATGGCAGATTCTATGCATGCATGTCACTGAGTTGCATTGAGCCATTGTAATGATTCACTATAGACCAAGTCATGCTCCTAGTTTGGCATGAGTTGTTCGAGCTCGATATGTATATTAAGAGGTGCATGATCCAATGCAAAGGACGAGGTTGAACATTGAATGTGAATGAAATTGGATAACTGTATTTTCTATGCGAATTATTCTCTAAGCTTTTGTAAGCATTTCTAAAGAGGTTTTTGCAATCCGAAGGGGCATGTCTTTTATCCTCCTTATCCATATTGAGTTAAGTTTTTTTGTAAGCCGAGTTGGGAAGTGAGCTATACTTGTTGTGTAGTCTAGCTGAGAACTCTGGTGGGTCTAAGTGGGGATTTGTTGTAATGAATGTATGTTATGTAAGCACTTCCAGCTGAGCCCGACTTATAAGAGCATTGGTTCTAAGTTTTGCAATCTGACATACTTCTTAATAAAGATAACACGACTTTCCCACTATACATCTATGTTCAATATTTTTCTTACTATGTATTTTCTTTGTTGCATTGTTCATTAGATTTACTATGTTGTCCGAGTTCACGAGAGTCACAATCCTAAGTTTAAGTTAGGCCTAGTCCAGGCTGCGAGCTCAACCAGATCTCCATGATCTATAGGCCATCTTCCCATAACCTCTATTTCTCATTACTAAAACTTCCTTCACCTTCAGCTTGGGGCAATTGATCACATTGGCAGGACCCTAATGAGGAATGTTGTGTAGAAGATCACTTTCATCAAAGTGGTGTGCCCTTAACTCTATCACATGAAAAATAGGGTGCATCTTTAGATCTAGGGGCAAGTTGAGTCAGTATGCCACTTTACCAACGCTTTGGGTTACCTCAAAGGGGCCATCCCACCTCTGTATCAATGATGCACTTAAACCCTTAGGGGCTTTAAACTGGTGTTAATCTATTCTGAGCAGAACTCATTTGTCAACCTTAAACTCCACATATTTGTGGTGCACATCTACATCTTTCTTAATATGATCTACAACCTTTGTCAGATGATACCTAGCTAGATCAACTCGGTCATTAAATTCCTTTATGTAGTTTTCTTCCTCAGAGCTTAGACCCATGTATCCTCCCAAGATTGTACATGGCAGGTATGTGTAGGATCATGATGGGCCAAAAAGTGGTGATATGATGGGTATGTGTAGGGTATGTGGCTGACGACCTTTTTTTTACCCAAATTTGATGAAATGAAAAGGGGTTTTAAAGGATATTTTCATATTTCCACCAATATCAATGATGATTTACTTTGAATTTAATAACTAATTATTATTTGTTTTCTATTTGAATTATGACTAAAGTCCTGATTGATAGGTTGATTGAAAAACATCTATAGTTTTCAAATGGTATCACATTTTTTGAATCCAAAACATGTGTCACATTCTATGCTTTGCATACTATAGGATTAAAAAAAGAAGAATTAAATTTCATGAATTTTTGATGAAGTTAAGGTGGTCAGACATACGAGTTTTTATATTTTTAAAAGTTGTAATAAAAAATTCACAATTAATTATTTACTTGGAAAAAAATTACAAAAAAAATGCACCACATCTCGGCATGAGTCCTCCACTTATATCTAAAATCTTATAAAAAAGTATTATCATTTTATTGTGGTTAGGGTTGTCAAACACACCCCTTCTTATTTTTTCCCTAAAATTTAAGTACTACTGCATTGAAATTTCAAATTTACACCAAATAGTTTTTTAAAAAATTTATAAATAAACCTAGTAGTTTAGAAACTACCTTCAATTTGCTACATATTATATTCTTACATATTTTTAAATAATATAGATAACTTATTCTAATTTTTATGTCAAGTTTCCTAACTCTAATTTTTTTAATTTTTTGCCACTTAAGGGCCTATTTTTTTGATGATGATCCTACACATACCCTAGCATGAGTGGTTGCTGACCTATAGCCAAATCAAAAGGTGAGTTCTGGGTCACTCCAGATTTCTGTAAGTTGTAGCTGAAATGAACCACATCCAGCAACTGTGGCTAGTTCTTTTGATCTGCCTAGATATAATGTCGCAAGTAGTCCTCCAAAATTCCATTTACCCACTTAGTTTGACCGTCCATTTACAGATGATATGTTGTCAACATGAGCAACTTAGTCCCCATTAGCCTAAAGAGTTTTGCCCAAAAATTGGACATGAACCTTGGATCCCTGTCAGATATAATGTTAAGTGGGACTCCCTAATATTTGAGCATGTACTAGAAGAAATGCCTGGCTGCAACATTTGGACATGGTTGCTTGCATGCCATGAATATGGCATACTTAGAAAATTAGTCTAGTATCACCATAATATTGGAGAAACCTTCCACCATGGGTAGCTGAGTTATGAAGTCCATACTCACACTCACCCAAGGTCGCACCAACACTGGCAGTGGTTGCAACAAACCACTAGGTAGCTAAGTCACTTCCTTGTCTTGCTGACAAGTCAGGAAAGTTTTCACATAAGCCTCGATGTCTTCTCTCATATTGAGATAGAAATATCCCCATTCAAGAAGTGTAAGGGTATGATTCTATCCTAGATGCCCTCCCCATAAATATTCATGACACTCAAACAAAAACTCCCTTCACAACTCTTTCCACTTGGGTAATGCAGTCTGTAGTTCGTAAAGTAAATCATCCTGCAAATGAAAATGAGGAGTTTTCCCAGCCTTTACCTGATTTACGATTTGGAATGCCTGTGAGTTGTTCTGGAGCCCTTCTTCGATTCCCTTCAGTACATGATTAGTGACTCCAAGCTAACTCGCTCCATTGCCAGGGTGTTCTCCCAACGTGGCGAGCTGAGTCTTCTAACTCAATGCATCTACAACTGTGTTGTGGCGACCAGGATTGTAAACAAGCTCAAAGTCAAACTCAGCAAGATATTCTTGCCACTGGCCTTGCTTTGGTGTTAGCTTTTCCTGTGACTTGAAATAATTTGAGCTCACATTATATGTTTTCACAATGAATGAAACACCCAAAAGGTATTGTTTCGACACTCTTAAACACTGGATGATAATCGTCATCTCCTTCTAGTGAGTTGAATAATTCCTCTCCTTGTTGTTAAACTTCTTGGATTCATAGGCTACAAGCTTCCCATTCTGCATGAGGACTCCACCCAATGCAGAGTCTGAGATGTCTATATGTACTTCGAATGGTTTTCCATACTTGGGTAAAGCCAACATGGGTTGCTTGGTGAGATTCTTCTTTAGTATCTTGAATGCATCATGCTGCTTCATTCCCCATTTCCATCCTCAATATATCTTTAACAAGTCAGTCATGGGAGCAAAGATCTTGGAGTATCCCACCGCAAACTTCCGGTAATAGTTAGCCAACCTGAGGAATTGAAGCACCTCATGGATAGATTGAAGTGGTTCGCATTCCTCAATTAATCGCAACTTGTCAGGATCCATTTTTAACAAACCATGGTCAATAATGTGACCTATAAAATGAACCTTCTTCTAGGCAAAGGAATACTTCTCTTTCTTCACGTAGAGTTTGTTTCACCTCAACAACTCAAAGACCTCTGCAAGATGAGCTTGGTGGCCCTTGAAAGTCTGACTGTAGATCAAGATGTCATCTAAATAGACAACAACACACCTATCCAAAAGTGATATGAGTACATTGTTCATGAGGGTATTGAATGTTGTCAGCACATTGGATAAGCCAAATGACATAACCAGATACTCATATGATCTGTATCTTATCATGATGACTATTTTCCCTTCATCTCTAGGAACAATGCAGATTTGATAGTATCCTTGTTGCAAATCGATCTTGGTAAAATATCTTGCCTCAATGAGTCTGTCAAAAGAGTCTTCTATGAGGGAAACTGTACTTATTCTTGATATTTGGCTTATTTAAAGCTCTGTAATCCACACATAGTTGTAAGGAGTCATCCTTCTTGCATTGAAATAATACTAGTGCAGCATATGATGACCTTGACAACCTAAGAAACCCAACTTCTATCATTTCCAAAAGTTGCTTCTTTAACTCTTCCATTTTGCAAGGAGAGAGCTAATATGGAGCCTTAGTAGCAGGCCATGCTCTAGGTTCTAGCTTGATCTTATGGTCCACGTGCCTTGTCGGTGGGAGATCAACCGATAATTGACTTGACATCACATCTAAGTATTTTTCAATAAGATCTTGCACCTCCCCAAGACTCGAGGACTCAGGTTCTGCCTCTTCGTCCCAGTCACCTAGGAGTGCAGCTAAGTAAATCTCATCATAATTCTTTCAAGAAGCTCGACGCAAACTCATTGCCGATATCGCCCATTTTTCTAGACCAACCCTCATGGTCTACAACAAACTCGACTGCTTAGGATCCATGAACATCACACTATCAAGATAAGGAGCCAACATTGCATAGGACTGCCGAATAAAATCTTGCCCCAAGGTTAGATCAAAATTGGTCATGTCAATGGAAACCAAGTTAATGGTGCCAAACCATGACTCGATTCTCACGCTAACATCCTGAATGTAACCTATGTATTTCTCAGCTAGCCCATTCACATTCTTGAAAGATTTCTACCACTTGACCATGGAGATGTTAAGCCACCTTGCCTTACTATCACAATGCAACTATGTGTGGCCCCAAAATCTAGCATGGCTAGAACTTTGGTTATCCCAAAGAAGGTCTCAACAAAGCATAACTCATGTTGATCCAAGGTATCCTCGGTTGTCACATTCACATACGAGTTCTCATGGACTGTTGCTAGGAGTTGCAATTCTCCCATCTCGACAACAGGTTCTTCAGGAGTCTATACTATATTCAGCCTCTGTCATTTTGGGCACTCTTGAGCCCAATGATTTGGCTAGCCACAAATGAAATAATTTTTATCGTGCTTCTTATTAGAATTCATCGTGTTCTCCTTATGAGGCTGCTTGTCATCCAGTTTCTTGGTATTTCAATTTTTAGTCTCTTTGCGCTTAGGGTAAGGGGCACCCTCACACTTCCTACCCTTGTTGCGAAATGGTCGACCCTTATCTACATCGTCCAACTTTCCTCCATTATAGCCCTTGGTTACATTCCCTTTGAATTCCAAGAGTCTCTCACCCACAATAATGGCTTGAGGTAAGGTTTGCATGTTCTAGCGATGTAGGTATGCTTGCACCCAAGACTGCAATCTGTGCATGAAGAGGTAAAGCTTCTTGAAATCAGTCATTCCTTTAGGCATCTCCAACACTAGGGTCTGGAATGCCTTGATGTAATCTCAAAATTTTCTAGTGTGTTTGATCTCATCAAGCTGAGCCCGCACAATCCACTCTGAGTTACCAGGTTGGAATTGCTCTTGCAAAGCATCCTGCAACTCTTCCTAGGTATCAATGTCCTCAACAGGACATCAAGCTTGCTTGTTGGCCTGTCTCGACCTCCACCATACTTTTACACTTTTGGTGAGGAAAGAGATGACTTTCTTCAATTGAGCTTCATTGGACAAATTGGATAAGTTTGCAAATAGGTCATGAATGTCCACTAGGTTTGAGCCCTACCCAGAGGACTGCACACCACCATAAGTTAGCAGAGTATTATGTAGCATTTGACCTTCTCACAGGAACTCACATTCCTTTATGAGAGCATCAAGGGCATCTTTCATACTATAGGACTCAACCACAATTCCACTATACACATTCTCCAAGTTGATAGTGCGTTCTTCCAATTCCAAAGCTTCCATCGTAGACATGCACATCTCCAAACCTTGCAACTAGTCATGTTTTCTTGGGTGATCTTAGTTTTCAAAACACCTAGTACGCACACCTGATTGAGGTTGTTATTTGTCCGTGCCAGGCTCAATCTCAGGGTCAGCTCCGAAACTTGTTCCAGCCATATCGCTTGCACCACAAATATAAATCACTTATGATGAATGAGCTTAGTCACTAGACCGCTCTAATCATGTGCATGATTGGAATATTGTGGACAGGGGCTAATTACCCCCAGATTTCTCACAAAAGTTGGACAATTAGTGGAGATTGATAGGGATGTGTAATTTCCTTTCTTTGTACTACTCTTTTTTGGATTGAATAAAATTTGTACCCCTCTTTTAGTGAAAAAAAGTCAACACCATGTTGAAAAATTCCCTTCCCCTTGGTAGGAAGTAGACCCATTCCATTCTTAATAAAACTTGGGTTCTCAGAGCTCTAGGAACTCAGATGAATGAGTAATTTGGAGCCACGTCTCGTAATGAGTCAGTGAGACCCATTCCCATCATTGCTTAAGATCTTCTATATGGAACACTAATGTGTTGGTATCCTTATGGATTTCCACATACCCAAACAAGACTCACAACACCTTCAAATCCATTGACATCAGCAATAGTCTAAAGCCATGTGCATAACAATGTCGTAGTTGTACACCAACTTCTATCCATGTCACTTCGTCAGTTCACATCGACAACATATAAGAGCATTGATTTGTACCACTCATGGCACGGGTGAGACTTGTGGAGGGAATTTGATATTTATCCATGTGGACTATGTAGAGATTTTCTATCTCCTCATCGCCTGCACAAACGACCAATATTATGGCAACTGCTATACATTTCTAATTATATCCTTCCTCATACCTATTTACTCTTCACAGCAAAACAAGTGCATAGAAATTCATATGTAACAAGAGAATTTTAATTCTTTTGTCTTTAAAATACACTTTCTCTTCCTCTTATTTTTAATAAGAAAAAGGCTTATATTTTGTAGCCTTACTAAATCCAAGCCTTGTTGTTTTTTGAGTCGCTGGTGTCATGTTTGTAGAATTTGATGCTCTATATGATTGTTTTTTTTAATTTTTCAGCCTTACTTTCAACAAACAACTATTGAGTTATTGAAAATTAAGTTCCAGTTGTTGTTCAATGGTAAATAAACTATCTTTTAATGGTAAAGGCCTCCAAAATCTCACTTATCACATAAAATCCAAGTAAATATTCATTTGACAATTGGATGGGAACATTATATTTCCATTTGCAACATTTTTTGTCAATTTGATGAAAACTTTCTTTTTTCATTTGTATTGTTTTGTGTTTTAAATATGTATGCAAATATTTCATAATTAGATAATACTTAATTTTTTTTAGTAAAAAATCTAGATCTTTTAAAGTTTATTCCATTCCACTAATTAGCACTTATTATTAATTGTTTAATTCAATCACATACAACTAGAATTTATAGTGTATCCATTCACAAACACATACTCACTAACATATTAACATACACATAGTTTTCCATTGGTGTAATCCTTGAACCTCTTCTAGGTGCAAATGCTAATATTTAGTTCATGCCTACAAACCACTATTAAGTCATCAAAAAAAAAAATAGTTGTCACTTAATGGTAAACTAGTTGTTGTTTAATAGTAAAAACTTGTCATTTAATCATAAACCAGCTGCCATTTAATAGTAAAATCCTCCAAAAGAGTAGGTGTTGGCCTCCAAAATCTCACTTATCACATAAAATTTAGATAAATATTGATTTGCTAACTAGATGGGAACATTCTATTTCCTTTTGCAATGTTTTTTGTCAATTTGATGACAACTTTCTTTTTTTCATTTGCATTTCTTTTAAATTTGTATGCACATTTCAAAATTAGATAAGAAAAAAAAATAGAATTGTCTAAGTTTATTTCATTCCATTGTTTAGTACTTATTATTACTTACAGTTTAATTCAGCCACATACAACTAGAGCTTGCAACACATGACATCCATATGCACCCATCTAAGTTTATTCCATTCCATTATTTAGCACATATAGTGTGAGATTCGAGCTTGAAACAAGTCTCACACCTCCAAACCACTGTTGAGTCATTAGAAAAAAAGTTTTAGCTATCATTTAATGATATACTAACTACCATTTAATGGTAAAATCTTCCAAAATATCAAGTGAAAACCTCCAAAATCTCACTTATCATGGTAGATAAATATTGATTTTCCAATTAGGAAAAAAATCTACATTTGTCTAACTTTATTTTATTCCATTGTTTAACACTTATTATTAATTGTTTAATCTAGCCACATTAAACTATAATTTGTAGCACATGATATCTATACCACTCATACGCAAACGCATACTCTCTAACATAGTATTTTTATATTTCTAATATAAAATAGAATTACTAGGTATTAAATAAAAAATTGAATTACTAGATGTTAGATAACTTATCCTTTATATTGATAGAAGACTAAACATGGCAATCCCAGTTCTTGAGATTTAACAGAGCTCAATTCCTGGTAGACAAACTCTACGATAGATGAATGTTCAGTCAAGGGATGGAATGAGAAAAATAGTTCAATTCTTTCTGTATAAGCATTCATTTGTGGGTACTCATTCAACGGTCACTATGCTCAAGTAGTGTGTATGCCACACAATAGTATACTATAATTTTGTTCAACAGTCACTATCCTCAAGCAGAGTGTATGCCACACAATAGTATACTATAATTCTATATCTCCTTACTCAAGTATTTCATTCCTATCATGGGATGGCCCACACACCAATGGTACTGAACCAATGCTACTGTAGTTAGATGCATTGGATATTTGATGGATGCCCAAATCTTCAAAGCCTTTTCCCACTGTGAGTGCTCTTGCATTTTCCTAGGTATTTGGAAAAATTTGTAAAAGGACAAAAGAATGGGTAATGGTTTTGACAAAAGAGAACAATTCTTCAAGTAAATGTAATTGTTAATTAATTGATTATGTGTTTAAATGAAGTGTAAATTCTCAATTAACCGATTGGTTGTTTGATTCAAGTGCAAACTTATCAATTGACTGAATACCTACTTAAATGAAGTGCAAAATTGTCAAATAGTTGAGTGACTTTTAAATGGAATTTTATATTGTCAATTGATTGATTAGTTGTTTAAATGAAGTGAAAAAATTTCATTGGATTGATTAATTGTTTAAATGGAGTGCAAAATTGCCACTTGACTGATTAACTATTTAAATGAGGTGCACAATTATCAATTTTGACCAATTGACTAGTTGAATGAAGTGCAAAATTGTCAATTGATTGATTTAATGTTTAAATGAAGTACAAAATCATCAATTGACTGATTAAATATTTAAATGAAGTACAAAATTGTCAATTGACTTTGACTTTTAATGAAATTTTATATTTTCAATTTAGTGAGTAACTATTTAAATGAAGTGTCAAATTGTGAATTGAGTGATTTTATTTTTTTTATAAAGGTAAAATGGGATTTTGAAGGATCCTAGACCCTTGGATAGGAAGGAAGGCTAAGACAATAGAGCTCAAAAAAATAAAAAAGTCCAACCACCAAACACTAATTACAAAACAACCACTCAACAACTTAAAAGAACTCAAATAGGGCAAAGCAATATTGACAAGAAATGGTATTTATATTGTGTTGATTTTTTTTTATCAATAGGAAGCGATCTATAGTATTAACAAAGATACAGTTACATATTCAAAAAAAAGGGAGGGTGGTAAAAAGGAACACCCTAAGAGTCACATGGGTAGAGCCCAGAAAAACAAAAACTAGGGTCATCTGGGCCTAGGCCAGAAGTACATAAACACTACAATTATAAAATAAAATGATCATCAAGCAGTTAGAGCAGTGCCAACAGAGCCAGGAGGGTCTTTGTCATCTATGTGCTTCCCCCATACATTAGCGGGGTATGGAGTGACATCAGGAGAAAGACCCCATCCATCATCAACATAGTTTTCTTTCTCTCTCTTTATCCTTATCCTTACACTAGGGTGAGATTACAAGCACCAGACATGAAAATCATTTTCCAGAATCTGGCCAACCAGAGCTAGTAGTGGAAGTGTCATTAGAGAGCCACCTAGAACTACCACTGTTGCTCCCCGTAGCTCCTCTAGAGGGTCACCCCTGGCTAGCCCGCGAAGGAGGATAACGAGTTCACTGAGGAGGGCGGGAACCACACTGAAGAGTAGGTTGAGAGCAGGGGCGAGCAGAGCCACTCCACTGCTAGCCTCAAGAGGGCGACCGACCTTGAGAGGAAGTGGGAAAGGCGGGCACCCGAGCAACAGTACATGGTGCATTGCCCCAATGATCCAAATGCACTTGAATGCGAGCCACCTCAAGTGCAACCTTGTTGGCTTGAACTTGAATCTACAAAAGCACATTAGAGCAAATAATAGCTTTAGAATACAAAGATTTTTTTTTATCCATTTGTGTGTTAGCAAATATGAATACACTTATGTCTTTCCAAATATTGAAGAGGATCTCCACCCTAAAAGTGTGGAAAAGCTAGCTATATTTATTAGGAAGTCTAGGTGAATCTCCTAACATAATCATATGCCAATACAATGGCTCCAGTCTGAAAGGCTAGAAGAAGTGATGAATCTAATTCCAAAATTGTTGAACTCTAGTGCAAAACTAGAAGAGATGCTTAAAAGACACAACTTTCCCACAAAATTGGGCAATGAGGGTCCTGGACCCCCAAGTGAACAAGCCAAGAATCCATTGGCAAGTCCTGGAAAATAATACACCAAGCAAAGTGGGAAAGTTTCAGCTCAACACTTGCAAACCAAGTGGCAAAGAATATTTTTCACTGGACATGAGCAGGGGATTGAAGAAGCCACCTATGGTTCAGAATTTCAATCATAGGATAGTGTGGTGAAAGCCATCTATAACCAAGTTTTGGCTTGTAATTCCTAAAAGGGGTGTTTGGGTACCACTTCCAATCCTTCTGCCAAGGCTTGGTCCCACAAATTCCCACCATATGAAGCATTTTTGCAGGAATAACATTCACTAGACCATCGTAAGTAACATGGTCTTGGTTTTTAAGCCTGTAAAGGGCACAATAATCTTCCCACAAAATGGTGTGCATTGTGGATTTGTAAACACCTACTACAAAGTTTGAATACCCTTCCTGTGGAATCTTAGTGCCTTAAGCTAAGGCGACTTAGCTAGCGGCTTGTGAATAAGTGCAAAATTTTCAATTATATAATTAATTTTTAAATAAATTGTACAATTATTAGTTGATTGATTATGTATTCAGATAAATTACAAATTGTCAACTAACTGATTGATAATTTAAATGAAGTACAAAATTGTCAATTGACTATTAACTTTTAAATTATCATTTGACTAAACAACTATTTAAATGAAGTGCAAAATTGTCAAATAGTCAATCGACTTCCAAATGAAGTTCTATATCTGATTAGTTATTTACATGAAGTCTAAAATTGTCTGTTGACAAATTTACTATTTAAATGAAGTGCAAAATTGTCACTTGATTCATTGATTGTTTAAATAAAGTGCAAAATTTTCACTTAGACTAATTGGTTGTTTAAATGAAGTGCAAATTTTTGAATTGAGTGATTTACTATTTAAATGAAGTCCAAAAATATTAATTGAATAATTAACTATTTAAATGAAACAAAAAATTATCAGTTGATTGATTAATTGTTTAAATGAAGTACAAAATTGTCAATGGACTTGTTGATTTTTAATAAAATTTAATATTGTCAATTTATCAAAAAAATTCATACTATCTAGCTTATCATTTGAAACATATGCATCATTTGATCAAGAGTTCAAGTTTCTTCCCACTTCACTAAAAAGATGATAGGAACATACTCCAAATTTAATATGAGATTTATTTAATAAAATTATTATTAAAACTTATAGGAGCTAGAACACTTTATTGTATCTCAATTATTTTTTCCCAAATTAGGACTAAACCTATCCAAAACTCCAACTACTTGGACAATGTCTAATTTTGTAAAAAATATTTCATACATAAGATGTATAATAACACTAAAATATTAAAACATGAATTTTGTCCTCTCCCTCATGACATTTTTTTTTGACAAGTAACTATATTCATGGATATAGTAATTTAATTTAGGAACACTATTTAAATTAAAATATTGCATCCTTAAATAATGCAATATGTAGCTAAAATACTTCTTCTAGTCAAACCAAAGTTTCAAGTTACCTCTATTTCCCCTAATCTACATGCCTAAGATAAACTTCATAAAACCTAGATATTTGATTTTAAGGTATGATGAAATTTTATATTTAAGCACCCTATTCCTACGAATAAACAAAATGGTATCAAAGCATTAAAAGAAAAAATAAATTGACTATCTCATTTTTTAAAGTAAACATAGTAACCATAGTTTCCCTAGAAAACCCCATATTCAACACAAGTATTATATTTTTTATTCCATGTTTTAGATGACTACTTCAAACATTAGAGAGACTTTTATAATGTATAAATAACCAGTTCTTTTCTATTTACTATAGAATGTTTAAATTTTTATGTGTATTTTCTTATATTCAGGTGGTGATCACATAACCATCATCATTCTACTATATTTACATTTTCATGCAACATGGCCCATTTATTCAATAGAAATATCATCACCAACCTCTCTTTCTATCTTTTAAATCTTGATGGTGAAAATATAACATAATTTTTTTGAAGGTGATACCTACTTTGGAGTTCTTCTAGTGCCTCAAATTTCCACTTGTAGGAGCTGAAAATTAGGTCTATCCTAGGACCACTAGCAAAAACAATGGAAACCTTCTACAAGAGAGAGAAATAAATAAGCTTACTTGATATTAATATGCCAATGTATACATTAATGCTTGCTTAGACATAGGTTGACCTAAGACTACTTAGGCATTTATTGTTGTATGACTCATTAACATAGACTAGATATTTTCTAGATATTTTCTTGATATTTTGTCCAACTCTTGGATATTTCTCCTTTATAAGGAGACCCTTGACTATCTAATAATACAAGGTTGATTTTATGCATTCTATCTCTAATGTGCTTGTCAAATATCTCTGTCTCCTAGTTCTTTCATGGTATAAGAGCATTTCAAAGATAGTTTCAGGTCATTTTTGAATGCTTTAAACAAATGATTGAAACTCTGCAAGGCATTCAAAATCATTGGTTGGAATCTGACTCGCATCAATACTTGTGTATGCATGTTTTACCCCTTTGTTTCCACGCTTTAATTCTTTGTTTCTTTGTGATGTTTGGAGGTGTGATTCGTTTGTGTGAAGGCACTAGCATTCATTAGAGAGGGCTGCACTTGAATATGTAGCCTGTGTTTTCACCTCTAGAAGGACCTGGTCTACAAATAGAAGCAACCTCTGTGCGAGATAAAAGGCCTAAATTTCTATTGTGAGGCATATTTCAGATGCAGAGGGGTGAATGAAGCAAATCAAAGGAGGTTGAAATTATGGAGGCGTCTATTTTTCTCAAACCTATTTTTTAGTTTGGAGGAAATTTCATTGTTGTTTTTTGCCCTTGCACTTTGCACAAGCTTTTGTTATCTTGTAGAGGTAGAGAGCTCTCAAATTTGCATTGGATATTGGACATTGGAGGTGAGTGGGAGTTGAGTGAAGCCTCAGACTAGCTAAAGGAAGCCTCAGATCGGTGACCATGGTGGAGGACGTTAGACAACTTTCTTTGTTGTCCAATCTAGGAGGCATGTTTTCATAGGAATTTTCCTACTATTTGTCCTTGTTGCTGTTAGAGGAGCCTCCTACATAATGAAATTAAGCTTCTCTTTTTGGAACACCTAATTGCTATAAATCATGTCTATGTTGGAGTAAATTTTGTTGGTTTCCAAGAAGAGAAAAATGGCTTACATGTGCGTAGAGAATGGGAATTTAATGCAGCCCATCTATGACTTGGTCTTGGTCACTTGACAACAAGTCAACTAGGTCCTTCATAAGCAGGCTCCTTGGCACCCTCTCCACTCAACAACTTGGAAGACCCTGTCAACTTCCACATTATAGGTGGTTTTGTTAAAGGTGTATTAATATTGTATAATTAGTTTTTTATGTTGATTAACATTTATTGTTATCACACAAATTTATCTAACCACTAGTGAATAGAGTTAAAATATTAGGTCAATATTGAGTACAAGGAGAGGTTGTGCAAAGGGGGGTTTGTTTTTTCATTGTTAAAATTTTGTAAAAGAACACTCATTTTGTTCTTTTCCAATGAGTTTGGAAGAAAAAAGGGTTCATATGGGGTTTGTAAAATTCTCTCTCTAGCTTTCTTTTAAAATATTTTATTTTCTTAATTTTGTAAATGAAAAATTTTATTGGTGTAAATTTGCAATAGAGTGAAATTATATTTTCAAACTCTCTTCAATGATGGTGATTTCACACTAAATATAAAGTTCCTTTTCTCACCATCATTCTTGTATGCGAATAAATGCACAAAAATAAAGTTCCAAACAAAGGGAAAATAAAAAATATTAAAAAGGGGGGTCATCAAAATTGGGGGGTTCTTAATTTGTTGATTTTCTATTGTCTAAAAGAATTAACTTATTTGTAATCATGGGATATGGAATCCACTCTTCTATAATCAACCTAATAATAGGAAACTATAAGTCTTGGTGTGAAGGAATTATAAAACATCTCAGGTTCCATAATCTCATGCCATATTTGTATGGACTTATCCCTGAACGAGGTAAACAATCTCAAAAGGATAAATGGTTTAATATTCGTGATCATATTCATGGATTAATTGGTTTACATATTCTAGATGACTCTTTATATGTCATCATGGATATTGAATGTCCACATGCATTATGGATCAAAATTTGGGAAATATATGGAGACTCCAATGTTTCTCCCTTCCTACATGATCCTGTTATGATCACAACTCACATCCCACATCATGATTTAGATACAAAGCATCTAGTTGACATAGAGAAAAGGGTATGTGGAGGATCATCATGGAAAAAACAAGCCCTTAAGTGGCAAAAATTCAGAGAAATCAGGGTTAGGCAACTTGATGTAAAAATTTGAATAAGTTATCTATATTATTTCAAAAATATGTAAGAATAGAATCTGTAGAAAATTGAATGTAGTTTCTAAACTACTAGATTTTATTTTTTTTAAAACTATTTGGTGAGATTTTGAAATTTCAATGTAGTAGTACTTAAATTTTAGGGAAAAAATAAGAAGTAGGTGTCTATCTGACCACCCTAACCACAATAAAATGATAGTATTTTTTTATAATATTTTAGATATAAGAGATGACTCATGTCCCGATGTGATGCATAGTTTTTTGTAAAATTTTTTTCATGTAAATAATTAATTATGAATTTTCTATTACAACTTTTAAAAAATACAAAAACTAATATGTCTGACCACCTTAACTTGGTCAAAACTTCATGAAATTCAATTTTTCTTTTTTTAACCCTATTATATTCGAAGCATAGAATGTGATACATGTTTCAAATTTAAAAGAATGTTATACTATTTGAAAGTTATAGATGTTTTTCAATCAGCCTATCAATCAGGACTTTAGTCATAATTCAAATAAAAAATGAATAATAATTATTTATTAAATTAAAGTAAAAGCATAATTTATATTGGTGGAAAGCTGAGAATCTCCTTTAAAAACCTTTTTTGTTTCATCAATTTTGAGTAAAAAATTTTCATCAGCGACATACCCTACACATACCCATCATATCGCCACTTTTTAGACCATCATGATCCTGCACATACCCAAAATCATCATTCCTCCACCTCCTCCTGTTGCTTCATCAGATTTTAGACTCATTTCTTTGAGAGCTTCCAACACTTCTTTGCAATAGGATATTTGTCTTCCTAGCATTTCTGATTGGGATACATATCTACCCAACATTTCATGTCTTTTCGTAGAGTCCCACATTGCTAATATGGAAGCACACATTGAGAAAATTAGTCTTCTTTTTTATGACAACTTCAGTAAATTTGCATCAGCCTTGTCTTCTTTAGATATGTTTGCTCTTCCAATGTCCCATGTTAGCATTGGCTTGGAGATTCTTGAGCAACATTCAAATACATCATGGGCACCATCATCATCATTCTTGGATCAACTTGAACTCTATTCAAGATCATACATACATCTTCTCACATGGGAAGATGTCTTGCATCTTCAGTTGGTTTCATTTTTTCCCAAGGGAAGGAACATTATGAAGCATTCTTGGAACTACATCTACATCCTCTGTCAACTATCCAACTTTAATGTAGCAGGACATGTATTATGGGGGGGTTTCATAGACCTTCTATTATTTTGTCTCTTATGGAGTAAATAATATATTGTACTTAGTAAAAGAAGTAGTACTTATTCATGTGTATAATTTTCATGCATCTTTTCTCTCTTTTGGAGGGTAGTTTTTTCCCATAGGGTTTTCTACTTTTCTCCATTTCATAAGAGATTACTTTGTACATGGGTACCTCACTAGGCTGGTAGTTGGGACCCATTTTATCCATTCCCACCTAAGTTATGTTTAAGCGGGGGTGTCAATGTATACATTAATGCTTGCTTACACATAGGTTGACCTAAGCCTACTTAGGCATTTATTGTTGTACGACTCATTGACATAGACTAGATATTTTCCTGATATTTTATGCAGCTCTTGGATATTTCTCCTTTATAAGGAGACCCTTGACTATCTAATAATGTGAGGTTGAGTTTATGCATTCTATCTCTAATGTGCTTGCCAATTATCTTTGTCTCCTAGTTCTTTCATAATATCTATCAAATATGATGATGAGGTATATTATAGAAGTGTACAATGATCTTTCTTATATATATAATGTGTGATGAAGTAACAAACATTAAATGAATTCCATTATTAAATGATATGATCCAACATTAAGTG
This sequence comes from Sequoia sempervirens, assembly GCA_007258455.2. Classification (NCBI taxonomy): domain Eukaryota; kingdom Viridiplantae; phylum Streptophyta; class Pinopsida; order Cupressales; family Cupressaceae; genus Sequoia; species Sequoia sempervirens. The sequence goes on from VDFB02167045.1 coordinate 85,724, forward strand.
ACCTACGACTCTAATATTTAATAAAATCTTATCAAAATAACTTAAATATTTCTAGGACCTAAATGGACTTAACATGTAAATAGGACCTCACTAAGTAATTAGTTAGGAAAATTACCTATTTATAGCAACACCCCCCTTAAATGAAACTTAGAGAGAAGAAGTTATTATGTAAATGATGAAAGATGGGTCCTAGCTATGAGGCCATTTTAGGTACCCATGTACAAATGCAAATGCAATCTCTCACAAATGGAGAAAAGGAGGTAAACCACAAGGGAAAAAATCCCTTTCCAAAAGAGAGAAAATATACAATCAAGTGATGAACGATGGAGGACTCCATGATACCAAGTACCAAATCCATCACATATATACATTACAAATGCTCCCCCATAAGAGGGAAACAAAGATATCATTAATAAACATCTTAGATTTTGTATATGTAAATATAGGTTCATTTTAATAAGTTCACGTCTCTTCTTAATCATGGAATATCTATTTATCTAACATCATTTTTTTGTCAAATCAAACATTTTAAATATTGATGATAGAATTAAAGATGTCTTCTATTTGATGACACCTCACAATGAGTTACATATCATATTCTTGATCTTCACTCTTTCCAACATCATGCCATTATCATCACACATTTTGACTTATATTGGTTCAAATATTATACATTCATAGTCTACCATGTCAATAAATTTTATTCATAGCTCAACATTAGAATCAAGAGATGTGATCATCTTCTAGAACCATACATCCAAATTCCTTCCTACACTCAACCATTTAAGTGGGAATTTAACAATCTAACAACTCAAGATTTATTTATTCTAAAATTATGTGTCATCACTTATTATGAAGGGACCTCTTATAGCACTTAACATGTAACATTTTACATCTATATTATCCCTCTTCTATATGAAGGCACACACAAGCTTTGTAATTTTTTTAGGACACTCTCATTTCTTGGGGGCTATCTCATATGCATGTCTTTTCTCTCATTGGCATGAAGCCTTTTCTTATTATTTTTCTTCATCTTTAATTTTTTAGAGATAAAATCTATTTGTACATTTGAGTTTCATATTGTCTATGGTACCTAATTTATGGCTTGTCTTTTCTAGAATTATTTTTTAATTAGCTTAATTACACTTAAGGGGTGTTGTCATAATAGTGGTTTACAATTTCTGGGAGATTCTGATTTTTGCTGAAATCACATATTTTTAGAAAATATAATGATTTAATTCTTAAAAGGTTCCATTTAAAGCATTCCAATTGAAGAGGGTTTTATCAAACTACCTTATATCAAACCCCCTTGGATAGAACCTCGCTAGTTTTAAACCATACCTATAACAGAGTCTCCTTTACACCTATCAAAATGCTGATAAAAAACCACTTTTGATTTAACTTTTCGAGGATCAAATGAATTATTTAAAAAAAAAATTGTAAGTATGTATTCCTTATTACAAGCTTTCCAAAAAGTATAATTTTAAATAAATTTGATTTTATTATTATATTTATTTTTTACTTCTTATAAATGTACAGTTTTCACCGAAAAACAAACTCTTTGTTCTATACATGGAAAAATAGTAGATTATCAAAAAAAAAAAATGAAAAATATGAGTGCACCAGATATTGAAGTCCTTGATCCATCAGAAAAGAAAATTTTGAATTTTGATCTGTACAAAAAAATTTACGCATTATACAGTCACACTATGCCTGAATTGTAATTGGTTTGACTTTGAAACTTGAATAAAGAAAAAATATTCAATAAGAAACTATCTAACTAAGTGAAAGCACTAGATAACTGAGTTACAAATCTAAATTCGAAAGAATTAGAATTTTACCTTTTATGGAAAAAAAGTTATGCATTATACGGTGAGTGCCACTTTTTAAAAATGTTGTTTTCTAAACAGAACTAGTTTTTGAGGGAGATAGAGAAAGAAGTTCCATCTAATTCCAAATTTTTTGAAAAAAATATTTTTAGAATCTAGAGACAAAATGTCACAAAACTCTAGTTTGCATCATCTTCAAATTCCTCACAATTTAGCCATTATAGTTGCCTGAAAGTGAAGATTTAGTTAAAAAAATTATTCCAATGTCTAGTTTGGCCAAAAAATGTAACGAACTATTGTGGGATCACCCTATTAGTATAAAGTATAATATTGATATTGAATCTATTATATTAAGTTCACCTACATAGTTTATTTTCATTATGAAGATAGGATAGGTAATGAGTAGACAATATCTTATAATTCTTTTACTTAATTAGCAAACATCTAATTAAATTCAAACCTTAAAGTTTGAAATTCTTATCTCTTTAATTATGTTTAATCTTATAACATTAAAACATTTTTTTTAGTAGATCTAGTAGAACAATTTCATTATTAAATATAACAAAGACCACCCTTACTTTTTCTTGAAGATTTATAAAATTGTAGAAAGGACATAATTTTAACCACATTTTAATATGAAAATTGATCATTTGACTATTGAATCTTATTTTAAGGCTTTCAAAAATAATCAACCATATTTTTTAAGCAGTAAAATTTAAGACTACAACTAATTGTAATCAAGAAACAAATTGTATATCAAAGAAGTTATTTCTGGATTAGATTGTGTGTAAGCTTTTTTGGATCGATGTTTCGGATCACACTCCATGATCCATAATCAGGATAGAGAGCTCAAGGATATGAAAAACTAGTTTGTTGCAGACCCAACAGGTATAAAAAGAGGTAGAAAGATGTTAGAGGGATAGAAGGCACAAGGCCTAAGGGATGACAAGAAAGAAAATACTAATAATGAAATTAGAATAAAAAATTAAAATTAAAAGGGTATGTGCAGGATCATGATTGGCCAAAAAGTGGCAATATTATGGGTATTTGTAGGGTATGTGGCTAACAACTTTTTTTTTACCCAAAATTGATGAAACGAAAAGGGTTTTTAGAGGAGATTCTCAGATTTTCACTAATATAAGTTATGCTTTAATTTGAATTTAATAAATAATTATTATTCATTTTCTATTAGAATTACGACTAAAGTCCTGATTGATAGGCTGAATGAAAAACATCTATAACTTTCAAATGGTATCACATTTTTTGAATCCGAAACATGCGTTACATTCTATACTTCACATACTATAGGATTAAAAAAAGAAAAATAAATTTCATAAAGTTTTGACCAAGTTAAGGTGGTTAGACATACAAGTTTTTATATTTTTAAAAATTTGTAATAAAAAATTCATAATTAATTATTTACTTAGAAAAAAATTACAAAAAAATATGCATCACATCCGGACATGAGTCCTATACTTATATATAAAATCTTATAAAAAAATATTATCATTTTATTATGGTTAGGGTGGTCAGACAGACACCTACTTCTTATTTTTTCCCTGAAACTTAAGCACTACTACATTGAAATTTCAAATTTTCACCAAATAGATTTTATTTATTTTTGAATAAACCTAGTAGTTTAGAAACTACATTCAATTTTCTACAGATTCTATTCTTACATATTTTTGAAATAATATAGATAACTTATTCAAATTTTTACGTCAAGTTGCCTAATGCTGATTTTTCTAAATTTTTTGCCACTTAAGGGCCTATTTTTTCCATGATGATCCTGCACATACCCAAAAGAGACAATTGACCATTAAAAGAATAATTTCCCATATGAAGAAATGCCACCATATGAGAACAGAAGACCAATTATATATTTATTAGTGTAAGAATAAAGATATATTAATAAAGAGGGGAGATAAAATAAAACATGTAAAATAAAGAAGATAATAAGGATGGAAGATAAAAATAATACATGTAAAAAGATTGAACATATAATACCTATAAAAAGATTGAAGGTAGGAAGCAATAAATAATAAATAATAAAAATGAGGGGGACACAAGAAGAGCCAAGCAAGAGAAGAAGAATGATAAGAGCCAGGCAAGAGAAGGAGAAAGATAAGGGCATCGAAGAAATTAACCAAAACAGGAGAGAACAAAGAGAAGGGAAAACACACATTAACCATTAATAAAATAGAATAAAAGAAGATAAAAAATAAATAGAATGATAAATTAAAAATTAAGAGTAACAAACCAAAAATTAGAATAGAATTTTCTATCTTTTCTCATATGATATAAGAATATATTAAAGACATTAAATAAATTAATGTATAAAATCTATTAGAAAATTTAATATACTAATATATTACTATAATAATATATTTAATAAACTAATATCTTATAAGCTAAAATCTTAATATAATTAATATATCGGACCCTTCTAGCAGCTCGTCATTGGACCCCTGTCCTTCTAGTGGCTCTTTGTCGAATCATTTTCTTCCTATTCCAACAGCTTCCCCACACGGGTCTAACCACTCCTTACCTGCTATGCTGGAACCGGCGGTCTTCACTAACATGGAGTCTCTTTCTTGCTCTCAGGCCAAACCCAGCTCAAACGGTTGTGTTCCACCGGTTCCTGCATTGTCTCCATCATTGTCTCCTTCAATTATCATGCTGGCTCTCACTCCCTTTGCATTGCATCTCCCTACTCTTTGTTGTTCTCCCAGAGTGGTCCACTCCAAAACGGCCTCTCACCTATTGGCACCACTTGAAACTCGTCTTTTGTCCGTTCTTTCTCCTAACTCCAGTGGACAATTCGAACAAAAGGGTCTTCCTTCTCCTTTCACCAGTCCCAGGTAGAATGAGCAGATGGATCACAACCAACCGGAGGAGCACTCGCAATCCAACGTCCACCCATAATCAATGCTGCAGCAACGGTCATTTCCCAACGTCTCCTCAACTCTGATGATAGGTACGTGCACCAATAATCTCAACCCTTTGCAACCAAATTCTAAAAATTGTATTGATTACTTTGATCACGTCTCTTCCTATCTTCTTTCTCCTCGAGCCTCTCCCCCATCAAACCAACATACAGATTTTGATGGCATCATTTGCTGTGTTTCTCAACCTTCCCCTAGCCACCATGAGCCTCCCTCAGCTGCTAGGGTTCTTTTCGAAATGATGGGTCGGTCTCTCCCTGATCCCAATACAAATGTCATGGCAGAGTCCTCTAGGGTCTCCTCCTCACCCATCCGTGTCGCCACTTTTTCTTTCTAGCCTGTGCTTCACCTACCATCTCGAGGGTCAACTACAATACATAGTCACATGATACATGACTCTAACATGATGTTTCCACTGTCCCTCTGTAAACCACTGGTGGTACATGACTGGGAGAGTAAGTTGGTGGTTAATCTATCTAGTGCCACCTTAAACCCTCTTGCCTTTAATTTCCTAAAAAGAGGGCTTAACTTTTCTATGGCTCCTCGTCGTATTCCTCATGTTGAGTTTCTCATTGAAATTGAGAATGTTGTCTAAGACCTCCCAATGGACATTGCTGAAGAGGTCAAACAAGATTGTGCAGTGGCCCTTAGACGTGCTAAGCCTTCGAGTGGCAACATCCCCAAAGTTGAGTTTGTTGCTTTCAATGATTTAATGAAAATAATGATCTAATAATTGCCAAAGCTGACAAAGGCAATGCCACCATTGTCATGAACAAGCCAGACTACATCTCCAAAATGCTTGACCTTCTCTCAAACGTCAACAGTTATAAAGTTGTTTCTCAGAATCCTTGCTCCAAAATTTTCAAAAAAGTCAAATCCTTCGTTGCCCACTCCTCCTCTGATGATGCAACCAAGAAGCATCTTTTACCTTCTAAAGAGGTGACCCCTTGTATATATGGGGTCCCAAAAATTCACAAATCCGGTGTTCCTTTAAGACCCATTGTGGACACCATAGGTTCTCCTACTTGGACAAATTAATCTCCCCACTTGTGGGAAAATCTGACTCCTTCATCAAAGACTCTTCTCATTTCGTTCAATTTATTCGTGACATCAAATTAGAAAGTAGTGACATCTTGGTGAGTTTTGACATCACCTCCCTCTTCACCAAAGTTCCTATTCCTGATGCTATTGAGATCGTTAAGCAAAAAGTTAATGTTGAGATTGCCACCTTGGTGGAATTATGCCTAAGATCTGCTTTCTTCTCTTTCCAAAATGTCTTTTATGAACAGGTTGATGGTATTGCCATGGGCTCTCCCCTCTCTCCCATCATTGCCAACCTGTATATGGAGCATTTTGAAGAAATTTCCCTTATGTCTTTCCCCCTCAAGCCAAGATGGTGGAAGTGATATGTCGATGACACCAATGTTTGTTGGCTCCATGGCCTTGACAAATTAGAAGAATTTCATGCTCACCTCAATAGCATTGCTTTGTCCATCTCTTTCACCAAGGAGCTTGAATCCGATAACCATTTACCTTTTCTTGACGTATCAATCCTCAAAAAATCTGATGGCTCCCTTGGTCATCGCGTTTTCCGCAAATCAACCCACACTGTTTAATACCTCCACTCCTCTTCTCACCATCATCCTATCCAAAAATTTTGAATTCTGAAAACTCTTGCCACAAGAGCCTATCGTATCTGCGATGAAGAAAACTTAACCCAAGAGTTGGAACATCTTCGCCTAGTCTTTAGGCTAAATGGTTATACCAATAAACAAATCTCCAGAGCCCTCAACCATTCCAAGCGTTGTTTCTTCTCTTCTATCTCTTCCAAATCCAACTCCTCTTCCCAACCTATCTGTATCCCTAGTGCCTCCTTGTCCTTTGTGGAAGGAATTTTACATAAAATCTCAAAAATCCTTCTTAAAAAAGGCTTGCATTGTGCTTTCAAGCCCCTTTTGACACTAAGAAACTGCATCCTGCCTCTCAAAGACCATAAAAACATATATCAAAACTCAGGATTCTACAAAGTTGTTTGCTCTTATGGCACTTCATACATTGGTGAAACGGGTCGCACATTCAACACAAAAATCAGAGAGCATGGTGTCGACATCAATCATGAACGTGTTTCAAAATCAGCCCTAGCTGAACACTCCTCTTCAACCAAACACCATATTTGTTTAGAAAACACTCAAATCTTGTTTTTTGAAGATAACTTCCACAAGAGGAAGCTCAAAGAATCCATTCAAATCATCAATCACCCAAAGAACCTCAATCACGATGAAGGGTGGAGTTTAAGTCTCTCTTGGAAGCCTCTTTTGTCGTTGCTTAAATACCACCATTGCCCTCGATCTTGACCCACTCTCCCTCGATCTTGACTCCTACGATCTTGTTCCCCCTCCCCCATCTTTTCCCCCTTCCTCCCCTCTTTTGGGCTCTGAGGTCTCTTGCTTTTGTTTGGTGCCTCTATTTCTTCCATCCTATTCCCCTCCCCTCTCCCCTTGTACTTCGTGTCTTCTCGTTCCTCCCCCTCGACGCTCTTTTTTACGTCTTTTCTTTTAGGTTTGTGATCACCTTCACTTGCTCGGTCCTCCTCTCTTTGTGATTTTTTAAGGCTTTCTTTTTTAATGTTCTTCATTTTTTGTTTGCTATTATATATTCCTTAGTAATATAGTTTCAATTTTAATATATTAATTTATTAAATATATTAATATTTTTTAATATATTTCAATATATTGATAGATCTATATATATTTAAAGAGATTAATGTATTTAATTTATCTAAATAGATTAATAAATTTAAATTATCTAAATAGATTAATATATTTAAATTATCTAAATAGATTAATATATTTAAATTATCTAAATAGATTAATATATTTAAATTATTCAAATAGATTAATATATTTAAATTATTCAAATAGATTAATATATTTAAATTATTCAAATAGATTAATATATTTAAATTATTTAAATAGATCAATCTATTTAAATAAAATCATCTATTTAAATTATTTAAATAGATTCATATATTTAAATTATTTAAATAGATTCATATATTTAAATTATTTAAATAGATCAATCTATTTAAATATAATCATCTATTTAAATAATTTAAATAGATTAATATATTTAAATTATTCAAATAGATTCATACATTTAAATTATTCAATCAGATTAATAGATTTAAATTGTTTAAACAGATTAATAGATTTAAATTGTTTAAACAGATTAATAGATTTAAATTGTTTAAACAGATTAATAGATTTAAATTGTTTAAACAGATTAATAGATTTAAATTGTTTAAACAGATTAATAGATTTAAATTGTTTAAACAGATTAATAGATTTAAATTATTTGAACAGATTAATAGATTTAAATTATTTGAACAGATTAATATATTTAAATTATTTGAACAGATTAATAAATTTAAATTATTTGAATAGATTAATAAATTTAAATTATTTGAACAGATTAATATTATTAAATTATTTGAACAGATTAATATATTTAAATTATTTGAACAGATTAATATATTTAAATTATTTGAACAGATTAATATATTTAAATTATTTGAACAGATTAATATATTTAAATTATTTGAACAGCGATTAAATTATTTGAATATTAATATATTTAAATTATTTTTAATATATTTAAATTATTTGAACATGTATTAATATATTTAAATTATTTGAGATTAATATATTTAAATTATTTGATTATTTGAACAGATTAATATATTTAAATTATTTACAGATTAATATATTTAACTTATTTTGAATGTGCATTAATTTAATATTAATATATTTAATTATTTGAATGATTAATATATTTAAATTATTTATATTTAAATTATTTGCAGACATTAATATATTTAAATTATTTGAATGTATTAATATATTTAAATATTTGAAAGCATTAATATATTTTAAATTATTTGAATAGATTAATATATTTAAATTATTTGAACAGATTAATATATTTAAATTATTTTGAACAGTATTAATATATTTAAATTATTTGAACAGATTAATATATTTAAATTATTTGAACAGATTAATATATTTAAATTATTTGAACAGATTAATATATTTAAATTATTTGAACAGATTAATATATTTAAATTATTTGAACAGATTAATATATTTAAATTATTTAAACAGATTAATCTATTATTTAAATAGATTAATCTATTTAAATAATTTAAATAGATTAATCTATTTAAATAATTTAAATAGATTAATCTATTTAAATTATTTAAATTGATTAATCTATTTAAATTATTTAAATAGATTAATCTATTTAAATTATTTAAATAGATTAATCTATTTAAATTATTTAAATAGGAATAAAATAAATCAAATTTTATATTCCATCTTTTAAATAAAAATATTAATATTTTAATATAAATATATTGATAGATTTAGATATATTTAAAATAGATTAATATATTTAAATTATTAAAATTTACTGATCTAGTTAAATACATTAATCTATTTAAAGAATTCAAATAGATGAATCTATTTAAATATATTAACATATTCAAATAATTTAAATACATTACTTAAATAGAAATAAATAATAAATCTATTTGTATCTTCCTTCTTTATTAATATATTTAACATATGTTATATATTTTTAATCTATTTGTATCTTCCTTCTTTATTAATATATTTAACATATGTTATATATTTTTAATCTATTTTATCATACAATATATATATATATATTTAAATAATCCATTTAAATATATTAATCTACTTAAATATATATCTATTTTTATCTTCCATCTTTATTAGTATCTTTAACATACTAAAATATTAATTAATATATTTAACATATTTAAATATATTAATGTATTTGGTTTCCTTATTTTATTTATTTTTTGTTGATTTTTGTTTATTAATTTGTTGAATATATTAATTATATCAAGATTTTAGCTTATAAGATATTAGCTTATTAAATATATTATTATAGTAATATATTAGTATATTGAATTTTGTAATAGATTTTATACATTAATTTATTTAATGTCTTTAATATATTCTTATATCATATGAGAAAAGATAGAAAATTATATTCTAATTTTTGGTTTGTTTTTGAAAAGGAAAAAATAGGTTTTACAGGGACCTGAAACCATGAAGTTTAAACAACAAAAGATAACCAGAGATAGTACAAACAACCAGACAGCTATCCCAAAAAAGGAGACGACAGCATCAAAAGACAACAAGGCCCTAAAAAAGGACCGCCCAAAAAGCCAGCAAACAAAACATCACATTACTCCAAGGTGTTAAGTAAATCGTCGGCTTTCTTTTCAACATTCTGCATGTCCTGTAACCCTTGCTTGAGAATTTGGACCTTATGAGATGAAGTCAGGGTCTTCCTCTTGATGTTAGCCTTGGTATGGGTCAAAATCCCTTCACCAGCCGATCTGCTGCCTCCCCTGTCTACATCCAAATCCACAACCAGCGAACTCTTTTGGTTTTTTTCAAGCTTTTCCACCATCGCATTGATGATGATGGTATTATGCCTCGCAATTTTGTGATTATTAGCAACAGTAGCCCTAATGTTTTGTTCAATCTTGGACATGCTGCACTTGATGCTGGCCAATCTATCCTCCTGTAATTGTTGTCTTTTCCTCAGTAATGGAGTTTCCTATTCATCATTATCTCTACTGTTCCAACAAATTTTCTGCTCCAAATCCATGACCTTGTTGCTAAGATCAAGAACATGACCTTTCAAATTGCAGACTTCTTTCTGGGTCCATTTGAGAATGGTAAAAAGGCCATCCGTACTTTTTTTCGCTATACTAACCAAATCCTCAGGCTTAAGCTTATTCAGGGCAGAATTAATTTCATCCTGAATAGGGGACTCAAAATGATCATTCCCAAAATTACCAGAAGCAGGGGCACTAGGGACCGATTCCTTACTGACCATGGGCTTTTTAGAGAGGATTTCCATAGAATTCCCTGAATACGAAATGAGTTTCATAACAGGATTACCTTTCAAACCTGGGGACAAACCAGGAGTAGGGCAACTAGGAGATGGCTGGGGATTAAGACAGGGTGGGGAGATAAAACCCAGACTAGGGAACTCATGCAGAGGTTACCGTTTAGGACAAGACGGCGGGGTAGAACCCATAAGGGTTTTCCGACAAGACAAGGACTGGGGAGCAATGGTATCAGGGCCAACAAGAACACAAGCGGGGGGGCCCGGGGTTCGATTTCCCTACTACTTTCTGTCTCCTCATCATCCAACTCTTCAATATCAACAGTTTTAGACAAAGTAGGTAAATTTTGAAAATACTAAAAAATGAGCCTAACAAGACCAAGGTGAATAATAACATTACTCCTAGGGTTTCTTTCCACATCATCGAGGTAGTTCTTCATAGAAGAAAATAAGTAAAAAAGCAGAGATATACGAACCTTATGCCGGAAATGGTTCAGAATGGCAAAGTGGTAACCATAGACTCTGGTAAAGCGCCCGTCAACAGTGATACATTCCATAACAACTCTTAAGACTTTCCTCCAAATAGATTTGATGGACTCCACATCAAAGTAGCTATTAGCAACCTTCGCCATCTTAGCTTTCTCCTTATCTTATTTGGGAAATTTAATGACCGCTTCATCAGAGAATCGTCGGTCCCAGTAGAATTTAACACCCTCAGTTGAAAGACTTGTTATCTCCCCTATTAAGTCCTCACTCAGCTTAACATTCCTGCCAAACAGCATGATCTCACCATTTTTCCAGTTTTTTTACAAAATAGTTCAGAATCCCCTCATCCATACCATGGAGCTTTTCCATATATGGAACTAAACCCCCCTTTTCAATTCTTTCCCACGCTTTCACATTCTTTCTATGCTCCTAGAAATTGCTCGGCTCCGTGCGTTTTCTTTCTCCACCCATAATCAACTCACTATCAACAAACACAGAACAATTGCTTTGGGTCCCGTTTAGGTATTTTTTGTTGAACACCCAGAAAGCCTGCCGCAGTCCCTTCTTAAAAAAGGAAATGACGTCGGTCCCATCAAATCTAATGAAATCGATGTACCTGATCTTTATCCATTTCATTTTGACTAAGATTGCCTTCTCTTCCATGCACTGAATCATAATAAATTAGCGCTTTCACTTCAGGATGGAGGTTGTCATTCTTCCTCCACGTGTTTTCCCCACCCTTCCTGACCCCTTCATTGGCGAAGAAATCCGCCACCTTATTGGCTTCTCTATAGGCGTGGGAAACTTTCACTTTATCAAATTTGCTTAATAAAGTTTTCGTGTCTTCGATCCATTTTTTAATGGTCCACCAGGGGGGGTAAGCCCAAGAATACAATTTATTATATTCAAGGAATCGCCCTCCAACCAAAGATGTTTCGTGTTGAACTTGAGGGCTAGGCTGACCGCATGAAAAGCCCCAACAGCTTCCGCGACATGATTAGTTTCTAATTTTTGGTTTGTTACTCTTAATTTTTAATTTATCATTTAATTTATTTTTTTATCTTCTTTTATTCTATTTTATTAATGGTTAATGTGTGTTTTCCTTTCTCTTTGTTCTCTCATTTTTTGGTTAATTTCTTCGGTGCCCTTATCTTTCTCCTTCTCTTTCCTAGCTCTTATCATTCTTCTTCTCTTGCTTGGCTCTTCTTGTGTCCCCCTCCTTTTTATTATTTATTATTTATTACTTCCTACCTTCAATCTTTTTACATGTATTATTTTTATCTTCCATCCTTATTATCTTCTTTATTTTACATGTTTTATTTTATCTCCCCTCTTTATTAATATATCTTTATTCTTACACTAATAAAGATATATTAATATAAACATATAATTGGCCTTCTATTCTCATATGGTGACATTTCTTCATATGGTAAATTGTTCTTTTAATGGTCAATTGTCTCTTTTAATTTTAATTTTTTATTGTAATTTCATTATTAGTATTTTCTTTCTTGTCATCCCTTGGGCCTTGTGCCTTCTATCCCTCTAACATCTTTCTGCCTCTTTTTATACTTGTTGGGTCTGCAACAAACTAGTTTTTCATATCCTTGAGCTCTGTATCGGGATGATGGATCATGGAGTGTGATCCGAAACGTTGTAATTAATTCTAATTTTTAAAGATAAAGACTAACATTTGAAAAAGAAAGAGTTAAAAATATAGAATAAAAATAATCTCTCAAGTTATCTAAAATGAAGACAACACATGGTAAATTTTTTATAATTTTATTATGCACATCATTTATTTATATTTTAAAAAATATAAAAAGATAAGTCTAGTCACTTTCTAAAATGTTAATTAATTATTTATTATGCTAAGATATATTCTACAATGACAATAGGATATGAAATCTCATGTCCTAAGAAAAATATAACTAATATATTTTTTATAGAAAAAGCTATTGAAAAGTAACATATGAATGATAAGAAAAAGAAGAATATTAAAAAGTAACATATTATGATAATTAAAAAAAATAAAAATAAAAGTTGAACACAAAATAAAGCAGCTTTTCAAATAAAATAATAAAATAAATAATATAGATAAAATAAAATAATTCTGAAATAAAACAAAATAACTCAAAATTGATATTCTGAATGTTTTTTAGATAGCTCTACCAATTATTAAAATCTTATTTTACCAATTTTTAAAATATTTGAAATTATTTTTATTTTATTTCAAAGAAGTTAGAAGAATGAAAGTTATTCATGGATAGTTGTTTTTAAAAATATTCAATTTTTTTTTTTTTTTTAAAATTTCAAAGAAGTTACAAGAATGAAAGCTATCAATGAATAGTTGAAAGGAACAAATAAAAACCTAAAATTACAACTTAGTTTGAAAGACTAAAAGGAAGATATAAAATAAAATAAAAAATTCTAAACTGAAATAAAAATATTATTTTCTATTTTTATATTGAACAAAACAATTACAAGAATGAAAATTACCAATAGATAATTGAAAGGAATAACTAGAACCTAGAATTACAATTCAACCACATGAACTAAAATAGAATAATTTTTAAATAAATATATTTAATATTTACAAACAAAAATAAATAAATAATTCTTTCATAAAAATTATTCTACACGGCATGTGAATCCGTCTAACACGATTCACACGAGCCCTTCTGCTAACATGAATCCCCCCCTCCGTCTTGTACGACTGACTCACTCACATGCAATATTTGAACCTGTTGAACTGACTCGTTGTTAGACTGATATGTATGAATCTATCTTCCTTTTGGTTGTATAGGAGTGTTTATGTGTATATGCAAATTCTTATTGGCTGTTCTCTATATCCTTACATTACAGCAAAAAATCATGGCAACCTTCTTTGGGCTGCTGAGTTCGAGGGGCTTTCTATGGCTGCAGCTGGGAATTTTTATATGGCAGGCCATAAGACCAACAGCCACAATGAGATTGCCATGGGCTTTGCTAAGCACAGGTATCCATAAGATTTTCTCAAAGAAAAAAATTCGCAATGATTATTTTGTGTTGTTATCAACAGATTACAATGACACAGCTGATGCAAACCAATTCTTGGCAGAAAACAAAGTTAAGATTAATGAGGATCCCTTAGGTGACTCATCAGTTACTGTCTTCCGGTATAATAAAACACATTATGTATGTGACAGTCAAAAGGCTAGCCAAGTAAGACTGTTGATTGCTGCTGAGCTTAATGGTGTGCCTATTGTTAAAGAGTATAAAGTTGTAAATGGTTTCATGGGTGTGTGGAATCTGTGCTCAGCTGATGAAGCCATAAGATTGTGTTTGCCCTCTAAAAGGTTTAGATTGTCCTTCAGGAAAACATTTAGGTTCTGTTTGGTAGAACACATGCCACTTATTGTGGACACTTACTGGTTATCAAAAGTGTTAAGTGGTATCCCCTTGTATTTGAATGCTAAGGGTGATGAAAACCTGTCATCAATGTTGACATTAGTATTAATCCTTCTGGACTTCACTTACAACATTTGGGTTCCACTACTAGAGAAGGCATATCTGATCACTGTCAGATGTGTACAGTTATTACTGTCTACTCTTGGTCCAAATCTAAGGTTTATGTTATTTTACTTGCTGAGCAACTTTGACAACAAATATTTGCCCTGCTCAATTGGTGATTTTAAGGTCAAGATCAAGAAGACTGGAGCATTCTATGCAACCGACAACACTATCTTAAATTGTCCAGTTAAGTGGATAAGTAAGGTAAGATTTGATGAGATTGATATAAGCAGTGATCATTTTGAGTTACAGGCAAGTGCTTTCAGGGTGCACCTAACCATATTACAGCGCAGAGACAATTTTGTAGAATTTGAGCTAAGGCTGCTAGATATTCTGTTTAATATTGTCAAGGTCAGGTATACAATGAGCGTGCATAACTTTCAGACTTATATTGGGTGCTGGAAGTTTCTTAAAGAAGGTGATATTGGTTTGGTTCAAACTGTTGATAAGGGCATTATAAACAACATGCATTTATTTGGGCTTGAGGACGCCATCAACCTCTTTTGGGGCAGTGATATCAACGTCTATAAAGTTGATATTGCTGAAGCCTATCATTTCATGATTGCTGGAGAAAATGGGAAGAAATTTATCACTTGGCCTGGTTATAAGCTTTAGGAAGGTTTTGTTGATCTTTCTCCATTATATACGTATTTTTGCTGCTTACTAAAGGAGATTGGATCCCTCAATCTATACCCTTTTAAATACTTCTACTTTATTCCTACTATTTATTCCTACTGTTATTGGTTCTATTTTGTTCGATGAAAAATCTGGAAGGAATGGCAGTGTGGTTTCAGATCATAGAGATTCCTTTTCTATTTGTCCCATGAGGACTAACTATAGTCTTCCGTTTGATTTATAATTTTTTATTTTTAAAAATATATAATTAAAGTTAATTTATTTCATTGGATCTTATGGTAATCTTTTAAGATTTTATTTATAATTTTTTATTTTTAAAAATGTGAAATTAAAATTAAAGTTAATTTATTTCATTAGATTATTGGATGCGATTGAAAATGTTGATAAAAAATATATACAGTTTAAATTAGAAGCCTGCACTATTCTAATTTATTTCAGCAAACATTGATTAATTTTTTATAATTTTTTATATAAATTGTCTTAAATAAAATTTTGAAAGTATATATTAATTTTCACGATTAAGTATTTATATTATTAAATCACATTATAAAATGAGGAGTCCAAACTTTTGAAATAAATTTTAGATTTACTGTCAAATGAAATATTATTATTGATTGTTTGACATTGAATTAAGTAAGAGTGTTAAATTGCTGAAAGAAAAATATGAGTAAAGTCTTATGCACGCTACATTAATGATATTAGAGAAAAAAAAAATGTAAATGAAGTGTACAACTATTAATTGACCTTTTTATTTGCAATGGGAAGAAAATTATCCTAAGAAAGTAGGCTTTACTTTTAAAGTTATAAATACTTTGCTAAAATTTCTAGTGAATTGAGGGTCTTCTTGTAAGTTTGTATACCTATAACAAAAGTATAGGTGATGTGCTCACACATGTTAAAGATTAATAATTTCAGAAAAAAATTAGGTGTAAATGAACTGTGAAATTGTGAATTGACTTATTGACTACTGGACTTAAAATCAATAAAAACACTCAGCTGCAAATAGTTATTCTTAGAAACTAGACTTTATTCTTAAATCTATAAATACTCTGTTGAAATTTCCATTAAACCAATGATCTTCTAGCATATTCCTTTTATTATAAATGCATTGTACAAAAATATCAATGACATTGTTAATGAATGATATTGAAAAAGGTTTAGGTGAAAATGAATTGTAAATTTGTTGATTGTCTAATTGACTCTTTGACTTTGACTTTGACTTTGATTTGAATCAAAGAAAATTGTAATTATGTTGCATCAATAATAAAATCAAGTGCAAATAACTCTACTTTTTTTTAAACTTAAAATTACAATTAATGTTAAACTTATTTTTACCAAAAAATGGTTATTTTTTTATTTTCATGTGGAAATGTATTAAACAAAAATTTGAAAGTATTAATAAAGTAATTTATAATTAAGGAACTACTAAAGGCATACATCTTCTAATTGATGACACCTAAGGCTAAGTGGCATCTCCTATTATAGATCTTCTCTCCTTTCCACATCATGTTATTATCATCACACATTCACATTAACATTGATTCAAAAATTATATCTTTATAGTCTACCACATCGATTAATTTAAGTCATAGCTTAACATTAGCACCAAGAGATGAGTAACTTCCAGACTGTTAATTTTTGTAGCTTGGACAGGTGTCTCCATTGTCTAGAAGTGTCATTTAATTATTTAATTATTTTCTAGAAACCTCCAGAAAAGGGCTGAGTTGTCTAGATAATTATGTAATTAAATAAATTGATTCTCCTAGAGACTTCTAGAATCCAGTTAGTTAGGGTTTTTAGAGTCTATTTAATCTTAGCCATTGATTGAGATTAAATCATGGCCATTGGTTTTCCAATGAGAAAAGTATAAAAGGGGATCAATGGGCAATTGGAGAACACAACAACAAGTAGACTTGCAGTGATAGCAAGTAGAATTGCAGTGAGAGCAAATAGTCTTGCAGTGTTAGCAAGGGCGCAGTGATAGCGTTGGGGATAGCAGCTGTGGAATTTCAGCAGGAGAAATTGAGGGAAGAATTTCCGGAGAAGAATATTGCCGGAGCTCTGCCAGTAAGAGGCAAGCAGTTTTGTATTCCTTAATTTGCTAAAGTTTAATATAATTCATCATCTGCAGTAGTGGTTTTCCTTCGGGGTTTTTCCACGGACAATTTGTCCAAAAATATTGTGTTCATTATTGTGAATGTTTTCTTTCTATTCTTGTGAGTTTTATTGGTGAAGTTGCAGTTGTGTTATTCTTGATATTTGCTGAGAATTAATTTTTCAGAGTCAAATAATCTATGTATTAGATAGGAGATTAATAATCAGTAACTGCAATAGAATTTTCACATGGTATCAGAGCTGATCTGAGGGCAGACAAAGCTCAGCGCAGGAAAGAGGGTTTATAAAACCCTTCTACCTCTTCAATTATTATTTGTTTTCTTTTATCTTTTGAGATGGCCTCAGCAGGTTTAAGAGATCAGGACAGATTGGATGGAGCCTCAAATTTTGGTGTCTGGAAAGCCAGAATTTCTTTGTTGCTGGAAGAGAATGGGATCAAGGAATATGTGACCAGTGTTGTACCTGTACCTACAGATCCAGCACAGCTCTTAGCATATAAGAAGGAAGATGCCAAGGCGAGGAGGATGATTCTTGATGGTGTCAAGGATCATATTGTTCCACATGTCGCAGAGTTAGATACAGCGAAGAAGATGTGGGATGCCATTCTGAATCTGTACCAGAATGCTACCACTAACCGGAAGCTGATTCTCAGAGAAAAGTTGAGGACTACTCGGATGAACAAGGGAGAGGACGTGACAAGTTACCTCACCAGACTCAGACTTGTCAAGGATGAGTTGGCTGCTGTTGGAGATAATCTAGGTGATGACGAGCTAGTGCGGATAGCCCTAAATGGGTTTACTAAGCAGTGGGATGTCTTTGTTCAAGTTATTAATGGACGAGACACCTTGCCAAGTTGGGATCGACTTTGGAGTGACTTCACTCAAGAGGAGCTTAGACTAAGTCTTGTCAGTAGGACCAGTAGCAAGAGTCAGCAAAGTGAGGCGGAACAGGAGAACGTTGCCCTTGCAGGAAAAGGGAAAGCAAAGAAGGGGTCTAGTAAAGGATCAAATCCACAAGGTGAGAAGAAGAAGAAGGACCTATCTAAAGTCAAGTGCTATGGCTGTCACGAGTTTGGCCACTATGTCAGCGATTGCCCGCAAAGGAAGAAAGGCAAGAAGCAGACAGCAGCTTCAGCAAGTGCAGATGAGCTCTCTAGTAGAATGGAGGATGAGTTCGCTCTCATAGCTTGTATGGCTAGCTCAACCTCACAGGGTGTTTGGTATATAGATAGTGGGGCGTCATTTCATATGACAGGAGTTAGAGAGTACTTCTCCAGCTATAAGGAGGAGGACATCAGAATGCAGATTTCTATGGGGAACATGTCCAAGCTCAATCCAGTTGGGAAAGGGACTGTTCTATTTCAGAGGGAGAATGGTAAGCGGATTCTCATTCATGATGTGTTGCATGTGCCAGGCTTAGGTATGAATTTGATTTCCATATCTGTCCTTCAGGATAAAGGTTATAATGTACTCTTTAGAGGGGCAAGTGTGTTAATTAAGCACAAGGATTGGAAATCACCCATAGCTATTGGAGTTAGGAGCGGCCGGCTTTACAGGTTGCAGTTTGATACTCATAAGGCACTGATGAGCAGCAGTAATTCTAGAGATCAAGGAGAGCTATGGCATAGGAGGATGGGCCATATACATCATGGAGCACTTAAATTGCTTCGTGAGATAGTGAAGTGTTCCAGAGGTGAGCACAGAGCATGATGATGTATGGGTGATGTGTTGGGAAGTTTTATGAAAAAACTTTTCCAAGGGAGTGACACTAGATCCAAGGGTGTTCTTGATCTAGTACATCTCGTATATATGTGGACCAATGCTCTCGGAAGTCTCTCAGAGGATATGAGCACTTGTTACTTTATTGATGATTTCTCCAGAAGACTCGGATATACTTCTCGAAGACCAAGGATGAGGTTTTCACCGCCCAAGAGTTCAAAGCCTGTGGAGAATTGCAGGAGGAAGATAAAGGTTCTTCACGCAATGGAGGCGAGTACAAGGGAAAGAGTCCTGCGGAGTCTGCATCAGGAAGGAATCAAGAGAGAGGACTGGCCCCCTGCAAACCTGGCCAATGTAATGGGGCTACCGAGAGGAAGAATCACCATATCAGGCGGCAAGGGCTATGCTGGATGACCAGGATATGCCACGTTACTTATGGGCAGAGGCATGCAGTACAGCAGTGTACATACAAAACAGGGTTCCACATAAGGTATTAGGCAAGATGACACCAGAGGAGGCGTTCTCAGGGAAGAAGCCAGATGTCAGCCACTTCAGGATATTTGGGAGTTTGGCGTATTGTCACATTCCAGGTGTGACACGTTCCAAGTTAGATCAAACTACAGAGAAGGGGTACTTTGTGGGGTACAGTGAAACCTCAAAGGCATATCGGATATTTATTCCAGGGACCAAGAGGACTATAGTTAGGCGTGATGTCAAGTTCATGGAGGACAAGGCATTTAGGAGGTCCAGAGATTTGCCAGCAGATGATCAGAGTGAGCAGTTAGTGGAAGCTCCAAGGATCGTTCAACCAGATCAAGGACAACGAAGCTCGAGTATAGTTACTAGTACATGCACAAGCTCAGATGCTGAGAATTCACAGAGTATGGAGCAGCAGATGCAGCAGATCCAAGAGATGCATCAGGGTGATATGGAGGTTGATACTTCATCCTCTACAGTTGGTAGCAAGAACCAGCAGTCACAAAGTAATACTCAGGAGTTTGTGGGAGCTCCTAGGATGAGTAGTGAGAAGTGAGACAACCAGCCTGTGTATGATGACTATATGGCATTGGGCTTAGTCACTGGTAGATAGTGAGTCTCTATTATCGGGAGGTCGCGATGTTAGCAAGTGTGGCAGATGCAATGGCTGAGGAGCATAATCAACAGTGCGTAACGATGCGGGAGGTTGCGCCAGACCAACAGACAGTAAGGTAGTTGATCACCGATCTATAAGATCAAGCAACATGCGTATGGTAAAGACGAAACACACAGCAGCATGTGTTGCGGTATTTGTGTGGTACAATCGAGTATGGGATCAGATATACTCGAGGTGATGGTATCAGGTTGATAGGCTATACTGACGCAGATTGGGCAGGCAGTACAACGGACATGAAAAGCACTTCAGGGTGTTGTTTTAGCTTGGGATCAGGAGTTGTCTCTTGGTACAACAAGAAGCAGAAGTCCGTGGCTTTGAGTTCTGTAGAGGCAGTAATACATAGCAGCCAGTACCATGATGCAGAGTGCTATATGGGCTTTGGGTTGCTGTGGCCTTGTTTGGTCAGAGGTTGAGACTACTATGGATAATAAGTATAACTGGAGTTGCACCGTTGACCGAGAATCAAGGTTTCCGTGATAGGTCTATATGACATCGATATTTATCACTGTAGATTGTGTACAAGTGGATCGTTTCGGCCTACAAGAGATATACTATTGCATCACAGTAGCGTATATACTTTTGGACCGCATCGGGGGCGAATTCATCTCTTCGCAGATAAGTCAAGTAAGTCATGCAACAATCTTCCTCGCTAAGCAGGGAGTGTTAATTTATGTAGCTTGGACAGGTGTCTCCATTGTCTAGAAGTGTCATTTAATTATTTAATTATTTTCTAGAAACCTCCAGAAAAGGGTTTGAGTTGTCTAGATAATTATGTAATTAAATAAATTGATTCTCCTAGAGACTTCTAGAATCTAGTTAGTTAGGGTTTTTAGAGTCTATTTAATCTTAGCCATTGATTGAGATTAAATCATGGCCATTGGTTTTCCAATGAGAAAAGTATAAAAGGGGATCAATGGGCAATTGGAGAACACAACAACAAGTAGACTTGCAGTGATAGCAAGTAGAATTGCAGTGAGAGCAAATAGTCTTGCAATGTTAGTAAGGGCGCAGTGATAGCGTTGGGGATAGCAGCTGTGGAATTTCAGCAGGAGAAATTGAGGGAAGAATTTCCGGAGAAGAATATTGCCGGAGCTCTGCCAGTAAGAGGCAAGCAGTTTTTGTATTCCTTAATTTGCTAAAGTTTAATATAATTCCTCATCTGCAGTAGGTTTTTCCCTTCGGGGTTTTTCCACGGACAATTTGTCCAAAAATATTGTGTTCATTATTGTGAATGTTTTCTTCTCTATTCTTGTGAGTTTTTATTGGTGAAGTTGCAGTTGTGTTATTCTTCGATATTTGCTGAGAATTAATTTTCCAGAGTCAAATAATCTATGTATTAGATAGGAGATTAATAATCAGTAACTGCAATAGAATTTTCACACAGACCATACATCCAAAATTATTCCTGCACTACCATTTGAGTGAGAGTTTAGCAATCTCTAAACTCAAGATTTATTTCTTCTAGAATTATGACCCATTAGGTATTATAAAGCAGCCTCTTATAACACTTTCCATATAACATTTTATATTTATATTCTCCCTCCTCTATATGGAAGCACACATGGTCCTTGTGTTAATTTTAGGATACTATCACTTCTAGGGGATATCTCATCCTCCTATATTTTCTTTCATCGGGATGGAGCTTTTTCTTATAGTTTTTCTCCATCTGTACTTTTTGAGAGGTACAATATTTTTGTACATTTCAGTTTCATATTGTCTATGGGTACCTAGTACGATTTGTCTTATTGAGACCTATTTCTGAATTACTTTGATTGCTCTTAAGGGGATATGTTAGTATAATATTTATAGTGAAACTATTATATTAAGTTTATTTATATAATTTATTATCATTATAAAAATAAATAAAATATCAATAATTATATAAAAGAAAATAAATAATTATAAACTGAAATAGAATATATATAAGTTTTTCACATTGAACAAAGTAGTTACAAGAATGTAAACTATCAATGGATTGCTGAAAGGAA
This sequence comes from Sequoia sempervirens, assembly GCA_007258455.2. Classification (NCBI taxonomy): domain Eukaryota; kingdom Viridiplantae; phylum Streptophyta; class Pinopsida; order Cupressales; family Cupressaceae; genus Sequoia; species Sequoia sempervirens. Next base: position 108,092 of record VDFB02167045.1, read on the forward strand.
CAAAGTAGAACTTAGAATTACAACTCAGCCACAAGGACTAAAAGAAAGACATGAAATAAATATATAAAATAAAATGAAGAACTCTAAACAGAAATAAAATATATTATTTTTTCAATATTAAACAAAGCAGTTATAAGAATGAAAGCTATCAATGAATATCTGAATGAGACAACTAAAACTCACAAATATTAAAAATCTATATTTTTTTAAATAAAGGTATTTAATATTTATAATGAAAAGTAAAACAAAATCTTCAATAAAAATAATATTTATTTTTATATAGAATGCTCCATACTTTCCGCAGGCATTTGGAAAAAATGTCAGGAAAACAAGACAAAAGTCTGGGTGATTGTTTGCACGAGCTACATTATTATATGCATTCACACCAGTGATATTGACAAGAATTTCTCTTTACAACTGCAAGCATAGGAAGCTTTTCGACCTAACTATGGTGGGCCTTGGAGACAGTGATAAAGACATAAGAGACCTCTACAATTGACAGGAGAGAGTAGTCAGTGAACCGTTTGAGAGAAGCAAGTCCAGGTCCAAGTCGTCCAGCAGGATAAGTTCACCGCAGCCTGATGGTCTTAGTCTACACGGCATGTGAAACCGTCTTATACGATTTAGACGAACCTTTCTGCTACCGTCAATTCCTCCTCCCTATTATGGTTAATGTGAATCCATTTAATACGACTGACTCACATGGAAGAATAGATACAGGGAGTATTTCCACTTGTTGAACCAAATCGTTGCTAGACTCGTATGTATGAATCTATCTTCTTTTCGTTCTGAAGGAGTGTTTGTGTGCAAATGTAAAATTCTAAATGGTTGTTTGACGTTGAATTGTAGTACTGTTCGAAAGAAAATATGATACATTGAGATATTCGAAAAAATTATAGGTATACATGAAGTCTAAAACTGTTATTCCACTGTTTTGTTTTGAAACAAAATATATTTATGATATTTGTTGTTTCAATTGTGGAATCAAATGCAAACAATAATGTTAAAAAATAGGTTTTACTTTTTTAACATAGAAGAGGGGTAAAAATTTATTAAAACAAGAAAAAATTACAAAGCAAGGTCATTAAATAGCCTTATCAAGCGCCACCAAATGGTCCAACTGTTGAGACAAATCTGGGGGTAATTGACCCCGATCCACCAAGTTTCAATCATGAATATAATCTGAAGCCCATTTAGCCAAACAATCAGCAACACCATTCCACTCTATAGGAATATGAGTGAAAGTAACATATTCAAGAGAAGTGCAAAGATTGAAAATTTGTTCAACAACCAAAGCCAGATGCCAACTAACATCATCTAATTGCCGCCTATTCAATAAATTCACCACAACCTGTGAATCAAATTCACATATGATCTTGTGCTAGCCTAACTGACTTCCACGCTCCATAGCCATTAAAATTGTCTAAGCCTCCATAAGATTAATAGTATGAAGACCCTTATAAATAGAAAAGATAAACTGCACATCTCCAAAACTATCCCGATCAACACTACTAATGCTAGCATGACCAGGCTTTCCACGAGAGGAGCCATCCATGTTAATTTTAAAAACTCCCTGAGGAGGAGGGGACCATCTTCCCTCTTTATTCACCTTCAGGGTAGGATGTCTACATCTGTTGCACATGAGCAGTCGTTGCAAAGGAGGGAGATGAAGACGATTAAAACAACCAACATTAGAAGGAGCCACCAAATCTGGCAGATCACACTTAGCTGCAACTGTTTCACCCAAAGAATGAAAAATTTTCCACCACAAATGAGGGGCCACCAATATCACATCCTAAAAAATTCGATGATTCCTCTCCAACTAAAGATTCCAAATAATGAAGGATGGACCAATAGCCCAAGCAGCTTGAAGAAAGGAGGTAGAAACAGGGGCCCTGTCCCACCTATCCACAAACTCAACAAACGAGGAAACATGCCTACAGGGCTTATTCCACACCCTCCACCAACAGTGCCAAATATCTTGAGCATAAGAACAATGGAAGAACAGATGAGAGACACTCTCCTTCATAGCTTGGTACAACACACAAATTGAGGGGCCTTGAAAACCACGCTTGCATAAATTTTCCTAATTAAGACACCGATTTTGGACCACTAACCACATGAAGAAATTGCACTTGGGCCATGACAACTTGTGCCAAACTTGCTCCCACCAAGGGACCTCAATGTCCCCAAACAGTTGCCTACCCAACTGCTTATAACCAACAGACACAAAGTACTTCCCAAACCTCTCAGAACAATCCCAAGCCAAAATATCCAGTCTGCTTAGAGAATTACAAGCATGGGAAGCCAACAGCTGAACAAGCTCATGCTTATTCCCCTCAGACCCCCCAGGTGGCCACTTAGAAGGGTGTTTCCAATGAAAGGTAACAACAAAGCCACACTGCTCAACGATCTTGTAGTGCTTGACAATATCCCAGCCAGTAGCAGTAAAAACATCACAAAGGGGCTGAAGATGAGGAAAAGTAGAAACAATAGGTAGAGTCAACCATCCCAAAAGTCCAACCAAAAGAGAGCCTGTGACCCTGAGTGACAAATCCAAAAAAGTGCACGCTTAATCAACTGAGCCCCCACTTTCAAAGTATGCCAAATCATAGAACCACTCCCCTCTAGAGGATAGCGAGGAACCTCAAAAGTAACAACACCTCTAAGATACTTACAGTTAAGAATGTGGGCCCATAACTAGTCTTGATTGGTACACCAACGCCAATACAGCTTAGCAGTAAGAACTTGCCCATTCAAAATAGTAGAGTGCAAACCCATACTACCCTCTTGCTTGGGTCTACACACAAATTCCCATTTAACAAGGCAGCAATTAGAAGACATCAAGTTGCCGCTCCAAAGGAATTGACGAGAGAGATCATCAAATTCCTTAAGGAAATACATAGGGGTCGATTGAACAAAGCACCTGTAGATGGGAAGGGCTTGGATAATAGACTTAAGGATAGTAACTCTAGTAGCTGTAGACAACCACCAATGAGTCCAATGAGTTACCTTCTTCCTCAAATTATCAAGCAACATCTACCAAGAAGACCTAGGTTGACAACCAATAGAAAGAAGAATCCCCAAATAAACAAAGGGAAGAGACCCAATTTGAAACTGAAGAATAGTAGCAATCCTTTGTTGGATAGCCTGAGGAGTATTAAAAATGAAAATAGAAGACTTTTGCTCATTGACTTTTTAGCCTGAAGTAGCAAGGTAAATATCCAAAGCTTGCCTAAAGGATTTAGCTTCACGAATATGAGCCAACCCCACAAGAGAGATATTAGCCACAAACTAGAGATGAGAAAGTGTTGACAGACCCAACTGCCCACTGCCAACCATGAATCAATCCTTGAGAGACCCGAGATTTAAGAAAAATGGCCCAGCCCCTCTGCCATAATAATAAACAGACAGGGAGAGAGTAGATCTCCCTGACGAAGGCCCCTAGTTGCCCTAAACAGCTCTAAAAGTTTCCCATTTACAATAACCAAAAATGAGGAAGAAGTCACACAACTCATAGTCTAACTCATCCACTCAGAAGAAAACCCAAAGGCTAACAAAATCTTCTGAAGAAAACTCCATTTAACTCTATCGTATGCTTTAGCCATGTCCAGTTTGATAAACATAAACCTATCCTTAGAGGTCACCATGGAATGAATGACCTCAGAGGCAACCACCACCCCATCCAAAATTTGACAACCTGCCACAAAGCCTCCTTGCTCCTCTGAAATGACAATAGGAAAATAAGATTTAAGTCGCTCGACAATTAGCTTTGTAATAATCTTATACACCTAATTATAGAGTGCAACAGGTCTAAAGAATTCAAGCCTATCAACACCCTCCTTCTTACAAATAAGAACCAGAAAGGTAGCATTCAGGGCATGAAGCATCTTCTTATTATGAAGAGACTCACAAAAAAACTCCAACAAATCTGACTTCACAATGTCCCAAAACTCTTGAAAAAATTCAATTGGGAACCCATCACGACTAGCAACCTTCCCCTTATTCATCCCAAACACAACCTCCTCCACTTTAGACAAAGTAATCAGACAAATAAGAGAAGCATTCATCACATTGGAGATCAAAGAAGGAATACAAGCAAGAATCATATTCTCCTTAGCATCAACAGGAAGGGAATCCTTAGTAAACAGAGCAAAGAAGAAATGATGGGCTTCTCTTGATAAAGCCTATTGCGAAGATATAGCTAATCCTTCATAATTAACCAGAGAAGAGATAAAACACTTATTCCTACAAGCCTACATAGAATGATGAAAGAAAACAATATTCATATCCCCCCTCATGAAAACAATCAATTCTATCCTTTTGTTTCTAGAAGATCTCTTCACAAAGCTCCCACTCCACCAATTTAAGGGCCTGGGACTCAACATGCCCAAGAACCTTTGAAAATCCTAGATCCCTAATCTGGCATGTAATAATAGGGTATGTGCAGATCATGATGGGCCAAAAAGTGGCAATATTATGGGTATTTGTAGGGTATGTGGCTGACGACTTTTTTTACCCAAAATTGATGAAACGAAAAGGGTTTTTAGAGGATATTATCAACTTTCCACCAATATAAATTATGCTTTAGTTTGAATTTAATAAATAATTACTATTCATTTTCTATTAGAATTACGACTAAAGTCCTGATCGATAGGTTGATTGAAAAATATCTATAACTTTCAAACAGTATCACATTTTTTGAATCTAAAACATGAGTCACATTCTATGCTTCACATACTATAGGATTAAAAAAAGAAAAATTAAATTTTATAAAGTTTTGACCAAGTTAAGGTGGTAAGATATACGAGTTTTTATATTTTCTAAAAGTTGTAATAAAAAATTCATAATTAATTATTTACTTGGGAAAAAATTGCAAAAAAATATGCATCACATAAGGACATGAGTCATCTACTTATATATAAAATATTATAAAAAAATATTATCATTTTATTATGGTTAGGGTGGTCAGACAGACACCTACTTCTTATTTTTTCCCTGAAATTTAAATACTACTTCATTGAAATTTCAAATTTTTACCAAATAGATTTTATTTATTTTTAAATAAACTTAGTAGTTTAGAAACTAAATTCAATTTTCTATAGATTCTATTCTTACATATTTTTGAAATAATATAGATAACTTATTCAAATTTTTACATCAAGTTGCCTAACACTGATTTTTCTGAATTTTTTGCCACTTAAGGGCCTGTTTTTTCCATGATGATCCTGCACATACCCAATAGCAAGACAGTCCTAAACTTCCCTTTTCTTGGTCCAAAAATTTCCAAAACATGACCTATTCTTTCGCTTAAGATGATACTTAACACATTCCAACTTCTTAACAAAAGAATACATAACAGTACCATACGCAGGGACTCCATCCCACCACCACTGAGCAACAAGATTATACAAGGAAGAATCACGAAGCCAAATAAGCTAAAATTTGAAAGGAGGATTCTTTGGAGTAGGGAAAGAAGAAGCAAAGAACTTAATTGGCCAACTATTAGAGCCACACCAATCAAGAATCTCAGAGTAGGTGACCAAACTGCCCCCAACCCAAAAAGAAGAAACAAGAAACCTATCCAATCACTCAGAAATCACTTCAAGCCCACTCCACTGATTATTCCATGTAAAACTACCATTAGAGGGTTTAACATCAATAAGAGCAAAAGAGTCCACATTAGCTCAAAACAAGTCTGAATCAAGGCCTAGTCTCGGCAAACTCCCCTCTTTTCTCCTCAAGACACAAGACATAATTGAAATCACCAGCTAATATCCAAGGCAGATAAGGAGCACATGACCTAACATATCTTATATGGGCCCAAAGCTGGCTTTTACCATAGATGTCAATCGGAGCATAAACATTACTAACCAAAATAATCTCACCAGAGTCCAAAACTAAAGCTACCATAGAAATAAAAGACTGGCTAAAAATCCACTAGTGAGGAACAACCTTACGAGGATCCCAGAAAAGTGCCAAGCCTCTAGAACTTCCCCTAGAGCCAATACACTGACATTGACCAGAAAACCAAATACGAGCAGCATATTGAACCATGAAGTCCACCTAAAGTTTAGTCTCCTGAACACAAAAGATATCTAGAGAATGAACCCCAATCAAATCCTGAATAGCTTTTTGACGAGAGGTGCTATTCAACCCCCTTGCATTCCATGAAAGAATAATCATGAGGAAGGTTGAGCGAAGTGGGCATCAATGGTCTTAACTAACCCAGATTCCACCATCAAATCCCCAGTATATTTAATCTTGTCCACATCCTTTTTGCAACCGGGTTTAGAGGAGTGCTCAAAATGCCCCTTCTTGAGAGGCCGTTGCAACACCCTAAATAAGAGGTCGACCCCCGACCTTTACCTGAAGGCAGAACCTCCTTAGCTAAATCCACTAAAATAATATCATTTTGTAAGCCAATGGAATCCTCCAAAGGCTCATAACTCCCTTGCACCAAAGGCAAAGAAGTGTTCCTAACAACAATTGCCTATTCTAGCCCTAGATCTACACTAGTAGCCCTAGACGATAGCTCAACAGGAATCCCCTCCTCCAAAGCCTAATTATTTAAGACCTCAAAATGATTAAACCCCTGATCACTCTGCCTGTCCTTGTAGGCTCACTTTTTACCCCTTCCCTTAGCTTTTTGCTGAATAGGAGTGAAGCCATCCTTATCAGAACCCCCTTCGGCCATAGGCACCTTACTTTTATCTCCCTTCTCCACTGAAGGCCTCGATGAAGGAGGAGAAGAAGCCCTAGCCAAACTGGATGCCCGAGGGCATTGACGCTGAAGGTGTCCATACAAATGAAAAAAATGACATTGAAAAGGGAGGGACTCATAATCTATCTGCTAAATCCATGAGGCAGAGCCAATACAAATTTCCAAAGAATTTGGAAAATGGTTATTTAGGTCAATTTCAACACAAATGCAAGAAAAATAAAATACCTTTTTAACCAAAGTAGTCTGAGCAATGGCAACTAGCTTCCCCAACAATGCAGTAGTCTGTTGCAAAATATCTTCTCTCTAGAATTCCAAAGGCAGCCATGGCAAGCAGACCCACACAGGAACTCGGGAAGGTAGATCCTCTGCAACATTGAATCCCCCATGCTAGGGTTTCATGAACAAACCCACCTGATTGTAAAAATATGGGTCTCCCTCAAAGACACGATTACTATCTGAAATGAAAGAGAAATCAACCAAGAAATAGCCATTCCCAGCCACTAGAATAACAAAATCAACCTCAACCTGCCAGGTACGATGCATCCAAGACTCCAAAGTTGAGAGGGGAACACGAATACCCAAGAACTAACAAATTAGAATATGTTGAGTCCAATAAGAGAAGTCCCCATGCATCGATTCTGGAGAGATAACCAGAACTGGACGAGCTTGACTCAGCGGCAAATATCCATTCACTTTTTTGAGCTTGGAGCTCTCACCCACAAAAGAGGTATCCTTCATCGGAACATGCACATCCGTAGACGACTTCACACCCACGATCACCAAGCTCTTGGAATCCCCAGCCATATCTCCACACCTGGCATCCACCATAGCCAAACAACAAAAAACCCACCCCACACAAACAAGCTCCACACTAGCCTTCTCCCCTCACACGCCAAACCCCAAACCCCACACCACCACACCACCTCATAGCATACACCAAGCCCCACACCCCACTTAGCTCCCCACCGACCCTACTCTCAAGACCCCACACCCTACGAACCCACCATAAACACCAAAACCAAAAGGAAAAGCAGCCCACATAGGAGAAAGAGAGCCCATGACCTAGAACAGGCTGCAAGCACCCTGCCTAAACGCCCATCGAAAACTAGTCATCGTGCTAAGCTCCAGTAGGTAGGGCAATAGGTCTTACTTTTAAATTTATAAATATTTTGTTAATATTGCAATCAAATAAATGGTCCGGAAATATAAGTGACTCTACATACACATGTTATATTCATAATGTTGAAAAACAATTTATATAAATCGGGTGTGAAATTGTCAATTGACTAATTGACTTCTCCACTTAGAACAAGTGAAGAAGTGAATTTGTTTTATTATTGGTCAAATTGGTTGCAAACAATTATTCCTTTATTTTTAAAGTTATAAATAGTTTGTTGAAATTTCTATTATAAGTAAATGGATAATACAAAATTATGGATGGCTCATAGCAATGCTAATACATGATATTGGAAAAAATTAAGATGAAAATGAAGTGTAAAATTGTCCAATGACTAATTAACTCCTTGACTTTAACTTTTACATTAACTTTGAACCATAGAAAACTATAATAGAGTAAAAGCACAAAGTTGTGTCACACTTTTATAAAGGAAATAACCAACACTGATCCAACTTTTAAATTTAAATCACTAAAAAGTGATATATATGTTTTGAATTTTGAAATGATGCAAACTAATAAAATATTTATTCTTTAGTATATTTTATGTTTGTATTTTATAAATTAACACTGTAATTTAGTTGCTGATAAAATGTTGAAAAATGAAATTGCATGAAACATCAATCTTTATATAATAAATTTAATTATTTTTTTCCTTATTTTTTTGTGTATATTTATAACTTGAAACTTTAAGACATGTATATATTTTTTTCGAATTTTTATAAATGTATTGTTAGTGTATATTTTCCTTATACACATGTGTTAGGCATATTTAGGCATCCCAATGAGGTGTCCCAAATAGGTGTCGTAGTTTGTTACTCAACTTGTCATTTCATGCAAGTTTAGTGGAAACTAACACACCACCACTCACTTTTAGTGAGAGTCGACTTCCAATCCTCTCCATAATTCGTGGTTGGTTGATGGTTCTCCTCTTAATAATCTTTGATATACCTACACCTTTGATTAATTAGTGGTTGGTTGATGGTTCTCCTCTTACTAATCTTTGATATACCTACATCTTTGATTAATTAATGGCTGAATTCATTTGATATCTTTGTGTTTACCTCCAATCTTCTGTGCTTGTATTTTCAAGCTCTTGTTCATTGGTAAATCCAATATGGTATCAGAGCATAGGGATGCTTGAATTTAGTCTGAGTTTTTATTTACAACATTTGATATCTTTGTTGTGTTTATCTGCAATCTTCTGTTGCCTCTGAAGTCTGTGCTTGTTTCGTATTCTGTGTTTGTTGGCTTTGACAGAGGAGGGCCTGAGACGCAGAGGTATCTTGTGCATGGACGGATCCAAGGCCACGGTTTGCTGTTTGTATCCGGTGTTCATTTGCAAGCTGTCATTGCTCTTGAGGAATTGTTCAGCTACAAAGACTGTGTAGACCAGAATTGGCTCCGTGTTCATTGCATTGGAAGTTCTGAAGATCGGTGATTTAGAAGGGCATGATTTCTCTCCATCACGTACCCTTTCACATCCGATAAACTTCTCCTCCACAGCATCGCGTGAGTCACTCCTGAAGGCCGGAGGCAGAGGAGGAAATAAAATTCACACACAGTAAAATTTTAAAACATAAAATATTATTTTTCACCACACAGAGCTGCTGCTCGTAAATTCTGTTTGCTCACATTCACCTTCTTCTCATTCTCATTTACTTTCCTCTGTTAAAAATAAATTACAATTACATAATATATGCCCAGGTAAAAAGTCACGTGAAGAATTTTCACGGATGAGAGGAAACGAATACAATTTTTCAAATTCACCTAACTAACTTTTCCCCCGTCAAAATACATTTAATACAATGTCCTTTTCATATAATTCAAACTTAAATATTAAATATTTCGCATCCCGATAATTCCTTTGGCGGTGGCGGCTTTCTCCATAGTTCCCCGCGGTATCGCGATGGTTAAAATCTTGATTACGATATTGCGGGCAGCGGTTAGTTGACGGCCCGGTAAACTGCGGCGGTTAATAATAAAACAAACTTTTACTGAGTCTCCCGTGATATCGCGATGAATATTTTATTGATTGCGATATAGCGGGCATTGGCTGGAGGTACGGCAGGCGGTTGATATAAAACAAAAACATTACCGAAGACTCTCGCGGTATCGCAATGGCTAATTTATTGATTGCGATATAGCGGGCAGTGGTTGGCGGGGACGGCGGCAGTTAGGGTTAATATTCCAACACTCCCCCTTAAGCATAACTGCGCTATCCACCATGCCCAATTGCCTTTGAAAATAAAATTATCTCTCGCCTGGCCGGCTTGTAAAAATACCCAGATTTTGCCTTTCATCCGCAAAACCTAAAATATATTTCAGCCATTGTTAATTAATTCTCCTACGAAATGATATCCGTATCAATGCTTGCTTCTCTTTATGAAAGTAATGGATTTCAAAGAGCAATGGTCAATTATTATCATGAAGAAATTGTTGCTCCATTTGTTCATTTTGGCAATTTTTCAAAATTTCTCATCCAAACCTTGACATATCGCACTTGTGGTCGCCACATACCGCCTGCCGATGAAAGACAACCATTGGTTGCTTTGAAGACTATGAGACAACTCCAATTCTGTAAATGAAAGGCAACTGATGTGTTTTTTCTGGCTAATAATGCCAAGACAACACCGGTTCTGTGTATCCTGTAAGTGAGTTTGAACCTTCATCCAATTTGAATACTTAATGCCAAAATTTTGCTCCACTCGGCATACCTAAAATTCCCTTCCCTCGCCTCCAATGGGTGTCTTTTGGTGTTTCTACAAACCCAGAAATCAAACTTACCCATACATAATGTCCGGCCTTGTGGCTGTGAGATACATGAGACTTCCAACAAGCCTCTTAAACAAAGTTGGATCAACATTAGACCCTCTATCATCCTTGCTTAGTTTCAGACCTGTCACTGTAGGTGTTGGTGCTGGTTTGCACATCATCATATTAAACCTCTTCAAAATGTCATTTGTATATATTTTGACCTGTGAAATAAAATACCATTTTCATTTTGATTCACCCCAATGCCTGTGTAGTACTTCTTTCCACTGCACCTAAGTCCGTCGCCTAAATTTTCTTCATGTCCATTGGAATGGGACTAATCGACAAATTGCCAAAGAAACAATTAAATCATCCACATATAAGTTATTACTATTATATTTCACCTTTCCTTCATTCATTTTTGTGTACAGCAACACCGTTACATCTATTAAATCCATTCCCAAAAGATAATCGTTTATCCTACTGCATCAGTTTCTGGGCTTGCTTCAATCCATACAGCGTTTTTTCAATTTGTAACTTTGTCTCTCCTCGACCTGTAATTCTCATATCCGTGGTCAGATCCATAAACTTCTTCTTCTAAATAACCATTTAAAAAAGATGACTTTACATCCATTTGAGATACAGACCACTTATTCTGAGCTGCTAATGCTAAAATCATTCTTATAGTATCCAATCGTGCTACAGGTGCAAATGTCTCATTGTAATCAATTCCAGGCTGTTGTGAATAGCCCTTTACAACCAATCTTGCTTTAAGCTTTTGAACTTCATCTTTTTCATTCAATTTTGTTTTATAAACCCATTTCACTCCACCATATCTTGTCTGAAGACCGACTAGTTCCTAAGTGTCTCGATCTTTTCAATTGTCATAACTTTCATCCATGTATACCACCCATTTATCATCTTTGACCATTCTTCAAAATGAATTGACCTCTATTTGAGAATAAAATGCACAAAGAGAAATCTGATCTGAATTATTCTCACCTTCATTTTGCTCATATATATCTCTTATGCTTCTAATTTTTTGTCTTCTCAGACTTGCCAATGTAGGATTTGACATATCACTTGAACTTGTGGAATATGGACCCGATGGTCCTACTGTAGATGGTGTTTGTTGTCCTCTTATTGGACTACTTCTTTGAATGATTGAGGTTGTTCTTATAGTCGATGCCGGTGTCACTTGTGGACTACTTTGCTGAGCTTGAATGGGAGTGGGAGGAGTCACAATAGTTGGAATATTTGTTGATGCTGGAACTTCATTCTCCTCTTGAGGTATACTAGCTGAAATATTGACTGTCTTCTCTATACTTCCATCCCATGCTTCATCTTCTTCAAATTGTACATCTCTGCTGATTATAACTTTCTTTGTTGTTGGATTATAGAGCTTATAAGCTTTGGATTCTTCACTGTATCCAACAAATATACATTTTTCTCCTTTGTTATCTAGCTTCCTTCTCAATTCATCAGGCACATGTGCATATGCTACACATCCAAATACTCTCATGTGAGTAACACTATGTTTTCTTCCTGTACATGCTTCTTCAGGTACCATATTCATAACACTTTTTGTTGGACACCTATTCATAATATAGGCTGCACAAGAAATTACTTCTTCCCAATATTCATTTGATAAATGTTTGGCTTTCAACATGCTTCTAGCCATTTCCATGATTGTTCTGTTTTTCCTTTCAGCTACTCCATTTTGCTGAGGTGTGTATCTAGTTGTGAATTGCTTGTGAATTCCATGATCCTTGCAAAAATTAAAAAACTCTCTTGAAATATATTCACCACCTCTATCTGTTCTCAACACTTTAATATAATAACCACTCTGTTTTTCAACCAAATTCTTGAACTGACGAAACAGATCAAACACTTCATTTTTCTGCTTTAGAAAATAAACCCATGTTTTCCTTGAATAATCATCAATGAATGTCAAAAAATAAAAACTACCACCTATTGAAGGTGTTTGCATTGGTCCACACAAATCTGAATGTATAATTTCCAAAGGGGCTTTTGCTCTAGTTGACTTTCCTGCAGGAAATGATTCTCTATGTTGTTTTCCCTAAATGCACCTCACATACCCTTTTCCTCGGGTTTTCTATTAGTAGTCCCGACCATGCCTTCATGAAGTAAATTTAAAACCTCCAAAGTTGAGGATGATCAAACTGTGTGCCATAACCGCCATCTTTATCCTCAAATGAAAGATTGTCTCGACCATCATCGTAGTTTCTTCTCTACCCATTTGTGAATTCATTAAATGTTGTGCTTGAGCATAATTTATATTCAAATCTGGCCTTATCTTTAAGGGAAACATTCTATTGTTTGTCATTCTGACTTTTGCAATAAGCTGGTTGCTTGGGTATTTGTCTAAAATTGTGCACAGACCATTCTTGAAGGTTACTCTATACCCTTTTTGAACCAATGTCTCTACACTCAGTTGCTATGTTTCGCACTGTGCACAAAATACACATCCTAAATATACTTTTTCTCCCTGCTTAGCTAGAATATTGACATCTCCTTTCCTTTGACTCATTACTTTGTTGTCATTACCCAACAACACTTAATTTACATTCTCATTTAAACTTGAAAACATTTTAGATTCCCTCATTATATATGATTGTTACACCAATCTAGTAAAACTATACATCTTTTCTATTTGCTTGAGCAACATTACAAGCTAAAACATTGTTCTCTTTATCTCGAATCTTTATTTTGACCTCTTGAAAAATTTGCATTTTGTCTATTATTATTACATCGCTTCTTTCTACACTCATTCATATAATGCCCATATTTTTTTACAGTAGTGACATTGGACTTGATATTTATCATACCTTTGATTTTGTGACTGATTCTATGTTGAGTTTTGGCTTGAGCCTTGATTGTTGCATCTTCCACTTGAGCTTGATAAACTGTATCTTTCACCTCTGTAAGAGTTTCTTCCTCTTCCTCTTGATCTACCTCTGCCTCTTCCTTGACTGACTGAAGCCTGAGTTTTGAAAGCATGCTCCAGTGATGTATCTGCTGACCTTTTCAGCCTTTGTTCATGAGAAATTAGAGATGCATACAGCTCATCAACTGAGAACTGTGAGAGATCCTTTGTCTCCTCTATAGCAACTACAACCGGTAGAAATTTTGTGGGCAAACTCCTTAAAATCTTTTCAACAACTCTGGTATCTTCCAGATTCTCTCCATGAGACCTAATTTGATTAACCACCCCAATGACTTGGGTGTAAAATGAATCTACAGATTCATTGTCTTTCATACATATTGTTTCAAAATCTCTTCTCAGCATTTGTAGCTTTGTTGTTTTAACTTTTGCCATGCCTTGATAGGCTGTTTGAAGTATGTCCCATGCTTGTTTGGACTTTGTTGCTGCTGAAATCCTTGGAAATATGCTCTCATGTACAGCTTGAAACAGATAAAATAAAGCCTTTGAATCTTTCTTCCTTGTGTCCTTCAATAAGTCTTTCTCTGCTTGTGTTAAAGCATTGTATGCTACTGCATCTGCTGGCTCTGCAAATCCATTCTCTACTAAATCCCATATATCCTGTGAGCTAAATAGTGCTTTCATTGTAATTGACCAGTACTCATAATTCTTCCCATTAAACCGTGGAATTTGTGGGTTTGTCAAGCTTGTGCTTGCTGCCATTTTTGAAATTTCACCTGTGAGTTAACCGCTTTGGATCAAATCTGACTCGATAACTGTCCTGCTCCTGACACTTCAGAACTTGCTCGTATACCCAATGGAAGGCCCAGAGGGGGGGGAAGATGGAAATTTTCACACCTACAAAGAAAAAATTAAATATAAAATATAATTTTTCACCACACAGAGCTGCTGCTCGTAAATTCTGTTTGCTCACATTCACCTTCTTCTCATTCTCATTTACTTTCCTCTGTTAAAAATAAATTACAATTACATAATATATGCCCAGGTAAAAAGTCACGTGAAGAATTTTCACGGATGAGAGGAAACGAATACAATTTTTCAAATTCACCTAACTAACTTTTCCCCCGTCAAAATACATTTAATACAATGTCCTTTTCATATAATTCAAACTTAAATATTAAATATTTCGCATCCCGATAATTCCTTTGGCGGTGGCGGCTTTCTCCATAGTTCCCCGCGGTATCGCGATGGTTAAAATCTTGATTACGATATTGCGGGCAGCGGTTAGTTGACGGCCCGGTAAACTGCGGCGGTTAATAATAAAACAAACTTTTACTGAGTCTCCCGTGATATCGCGATGAATATTTTATTGATTGCGATATAGCGGGCATTGGCTGGAGGTACGGCAGGCGGTTGATATAAAACAAAAACATTACCGAAGACTCTCGCGGTATCGCAATGGCTAATTTATTGATTGCGATATAGCGGGCAGTGGTTGGCGGGGACGGCGGCAGTTAGGGTTAATATTCCAACAACTCCATCGCATCATTTCTTTGTTTGGCAATATGCCCATCTATCCAATCTTGGGTAAAATTGGTCTTGCAGGTTGAAGCGTTTGTTTTTTTCTCCATAAATTTGGCAAAAATATAGGGTTTTCTGCTGGCCATTCGGGCTTCCACTGGGTTTTGTGTGCAGAGAGGGTGTGGTGAGACGTTCAAAGCGTCCTGCAAAGCAACAACACCCTATTTAAAGGGTCAATCCTACTCCCCTAGGCCAGTTCCTGTCTCATACTGGGCGTGATATTTTATCATTGCTGCCTGTGATTTGTAGTAGAAGGTCGCGATCTATTTCGAGGCTCCGGATCTGCTTTCTATGAGGCCGACTCAAGGCGTGAGCAAGGCGTGAGGGAGGACCACTTTTCTCTGTTGAAATGGCCGATTCTTCTTGTTGAGAGGGGCGTGGCAAAGCGTTTGAACCATAGAGGGGGGCGGGGTGGCGATTCATGTATTGGATCACGTTTTAGTTTGGGAGCTCGAGCAAGGGTCAACAATCTGCTGTTACTAAGGCACGAATTTCAGTTTGGCAGGCCATGGTTTGTTCACTGCCTGGCTTTTGCATGAAATTAGTTTCTCCTCTTTTATAAGCATTTTCTAAAATTGTAAGTGTAATTAAACAATATTTATGCACAATGCTAAAGTGCCAAAAACAAAAATCAAGGGGGATTTATTAGAAATTCATGCACTCAATTTATAAAGTGTCATTTTTCTATATTTTTCTTTCGGGGGATTATGTAGGGAATTTTATAATTAGTGAACTAAAATAAAGGTCCAAAGGGGGTAATTATCTAGTTTAAAAATGAGAATTAAATGTCATCCATCTGTCATTAGTTTGGGAGAAGGAAACTATAAGTCCTAGCAAGATGGAATCCTAAAGCACTACTGACATATTCATTTATTGTTGCATTTGTTTGGACTTGTTCTTGAAGCTACTGCATGTTGGCAAAAATTTGTATGGGAAAGTAGAAATGATCATGTCTTAGGATTAATCAGTTTAAGTGTTGGGGACCACACATCATGGACTCTGTCACACATTGAGTGCCTTGCACTCTCTGGACCACTCTATGGGAAATATATGGAGATCCCAATGAACCTCCATTCCCAGATAATTCCACTATAGACATGCTTCTTTCCCATCATAATGAGGATGATCCTTTGTATGATGATGATACGAAGGAGGAACTTGATTATTGGAACAGTCTTGATTGTCCTGATGACATAGAGACATCTCTTTCTATTTCTCCTCTTTCTATACCTCCTATATTGGTAGGAATTCACCATCCTCCAACTCTTGTTGCTTCATCAAATTTTAGAGTCGCTTCTTCGAGAGCTTCTAGCACAATAGGATATTAGTCTTCCTAGCATTGCTAATTGGGATGCATATCTACCCGACATTTCATGTCTTTTCGTAGAGACCCACATTGCTAACATGAAATCACACATTGAAGGCATCAGTCTTCTTTTTGATGAAAACTTCAATGAAGTTGCATCAGCCTTGTCTTCTTTAGATATGATTACTCTTCCTTCACCTACATCGGCTTCTATAGTGATAGTATCAGATTCTTATGGTTTAAGTTATCACCATACATCTATGGTTCTTGTGGTCCCTATTACATAATCTTCTATGATACTTGATTCATTCCATCAATATTTGTCACATGTCAGCACTGGCTTAGAGATTCCTGAGCAACATTTGAAGACATCATGGGCACCATCATCATCATTCTTGGATGAGCTTTAGCTCTATTCAAGATCATACATACATCTTTTCGCATGGAAAGATATCTTGCATCTTCATTTGGTTTCATTTCTTCCCAAGGGAAGGAACATTGTGAAGAGTTCTTGGATCTACATCTGCATCCTTTGTCAACTATCCAACCTTAATGTATCATAACATGTATTATGAGGGCCAGTCTCATAGACCTTCTATCATTTTATCTCTTATGGAGGAAATCATATATTGTACTTAGTGAAAGAAGTAGTACTTCTTCACTTGTATAAATGTCATGCATCTTTTCTCTCTTTTGGAGGGTATTTTTTCTTCCCACAAGGTTTTCTACCTTTCCTCCACTTCATGAGAGATTACTTTGTATATGGGTACCTCACTAGGCCTAGTAGCCATGACTCATTTCTATTGTGCCCCCCTAAGCTATGCTTAAGAGGGGGTGTTAGTGTATATTTTCCTTATACATACACGTTAAGCTTATTTAGGCATCCCAACGAGGTGTCCCAGATAGGTGTCATAGTCTGTTACTCAACTTGTCATTTCATGCAAGTTTAGTGGAAACTAACTCACCACCACTCACTGTTAGTGGTATTTGACTCCCAGTCCTCTCCATAATTTGTGGGTGGTTGATGGTTCTCCTCTTACTATATGTACATCTACATCTTTGATTAATTAATGGCCGAATTCATTTGATATCTTTGTTGTGTTTATCTACAATCTTTTGTGCTTGTATTTTCAACTTTTTGTTCATTGGGAAATCCAATATATATATATATATATATATTAAATAAATATTAAAATGTGTGTGTGTTAAAACTTAGCTATTTCTAGTCAACGTCAACTTTCATATTAGCTTTTTATCTAAAATAGAAAAAAAAATATACCATCTTGATATAAATTCTTGTATCTAGGCATAAAAAAAAAAATCATTTTTTTTTAATAAGCTTTACTATTTTTCCTTGAAATGGTAATCAACCTAATGTTTTGTGCTGATAACCTACATTTAGTAAAAATAAAAAAGGAAAATATAAATAATATTTAGACTATTAAAATAAATACATTTTTGAAAACTAAACTTATGGATCTACAAAAGTATATTTTTATATTTTCAAAAAAATGTTTTTTACACGAGTAGAATTTGTTGAAACATCAATTATTTCAAATAATTTTATTTTTTTGGTAAATTGGACTCAAAGTAGTGCTAAATATGTATTTAGCCCACAATTTTAGTTGGAAAAATTGTGGACACAATTAACTTAGCTAGAATGAATCTTACAAGATCACATGTTTTATCGAAATTAATTTTTAGTTAAAAATACTTAAATTCACTTGTGCTAATAAGTTGGTTGAAAGTGTGACATAGCTTTGTGTTGATACCCAATATTCTTATATCAGAAATCAAATCAACTGCAAATAATTATACTAAAATATTAATCTTTATCTTAATACTAAAAATAATTTCTTCAAATTTCTGTTAACCATTGGTCATCTAACAAATTCATTTACCTTTATTATAATAATATTATTAAAGCTAGGTATAACTTAGTATCACACTACGTCGCTCCCATATTAATTTATAAGAACTTAAGCAATAAGTTATATTTTTTTCTTTATACATAGAGGATTCTCTACATACTTAGGGGTTATAACGCAAAATCATGGACACCTTCTTTGGGCTTCTAAGTTCGAGAGGTTTTCTATCGTTGTAACTAGGAATTTCCATATGGAAAGCCATAAGACCTAATTTCAGAATGAGAGTACCATGAACTTTGCAAAGAATAAGTACCCTTAATTTTTTTTCAAAGAAGAAATTTCATAATGATTATTTTATGTTATCAACAAATTTTAGTGGCACAGTTGATGCTAACCAATTCTTGGAAGAAAATAAAGCTAATATTTGTTAAGATTTCATGTTGTACACCATTGTATAAATTGATTTATTATTATGTTATAACTAAATAATTATTTAGTTGTGGTGCATCTAGGAGTTGTGGTTAGCCATAATAATACTGTCTTTTGTTTCATCAATTTTAAAAATATTAGTATAATGGATGACACACTTTGAGATGTATTTTTGGTAGAAACTGACATGTAGCAAAAAAAATCATCGAAGGCAGGCAATCACATATATTCTTATGTTAGAACTAAAGGGGGTTGTTATAAATTAGTGATTAACATAGATTTTTGAATAATACTTTATAATGTAAGTGATTATGTAATAATAACTTCAATTCTAATATTTATGGGCAATTAGTACTTGCATGACTATATAAAGTCATCGAATGTAATATTTAAGGGTGTTGAAGATCAATGACTAAATTTGTGAGTTTGAGCCTTCAACCTTTTGTTTAGCAATTTCAATAGTCTATACAAGTGAAACATGAAAATGCCAATAGTCTTGTGTGAATAATCATTGATTTATAATTTTCCAAAGTAGTTATGTATACAAATTCACTGTCAATGCTTGGAGATATTATAGTAGATAATATATGTGGTTTGTTAATATCACAATACAACCAAATTAAATTTTTGTGATTCTTGATATTCTTTAGGTTGGTTAAAGGGAAAGGTGGTTGGGATTTCATGTTTATGTCTCTATGTAGCATCTCATGTGAAGGTGGCAAGATTGGTTACATTGATTGAAGTTGTACAATTTTAATTGGATATAAAGTTTTTAGTTTGTAACATTAGAGAAATTATAGAGAAAATATGTTGTAGAATGAGTTATATATTAAGACTTTTTTTTCATTAGATAAGAAGGGTAGGTCCCTAATCCCTTACAAAATGAAGAACATAGTCAAATGGCTCAACAAAATAGATTGGTCCAACACAACAATTAGAGAGAAACAACAAGATAAAAACAATCAACAAAGATTAGTCAGAAACAACAACAATAAACAATTCAAGAAACAGAGCTTGAACCAAGCATAGACTCTGAAGGTGAGCTAAATGAAACTGTAACATACTTACAATGTTTCTTTTTTCTTTCAACCATTGTCCAAAGAGAATCAGAGACTAAAATTGAGAAATTTTGATCAGGAGGGGAAGACTCATCTCGAGAGTAGCAAACAAGAGGAATAGCATTAACTTTGGGTGAAGCATCCGAAACCAAGCTAGGAATGGCCAAATACAAAGACGTCACAATAGTATCCACAGAAGGAGCAACAACCATCACATTTGAATCATGTGGAGCGGAATGAACCTATAGAAAAGGTTTTGAAACTATTTCCAAAATAGGAGCAACAGGGGAATCTATAGGAGTAAGAACTGCCTCATCAATAATATTTTTCTTCATAGAAGGAGAAGGAGGCCTCGAGTCTTCATTAGAAGAAGTAAAATTAGTAGAAGGATGCACTGTTAAGTGTTCACGAAGAGAATTCTTCCACCAAGTAGTAGAGGAAACAGAGTAGGGGCCACGAGAATAGTCACAAGCCAAGTGACCAATATAAAAAAAACATCTGCAACAAAAATGAATACCCTCGTAGTCCACAATATGAGACCATGAGCAGCCATTAACCTACAAAACTACCTCACTAGGTAGAGCCTTCAAAAGATCAACCTCCACCAGGATCCTAGCAAAGGAGGTGTAAGTTAAATTCTTGGAAGCCATTTCCACTTTCTAGAATCTACCAAGAGCATTACCAATGCCCCCATAGGCAAAGGAGCACTAGAACTATATGGGAAGATAAGGAAATCTTACCCAAACAAGCACTATATCTAAGGGTTCATTCAAAGAATTAAAAAAATGAACCCAAGGTCTAATGGGGAGGGGATGAGAATTCCAAACCCACAAATCATAGTCTAAAATAGCATGTCTATCCTCAGGAGAGTTGAAACTCACAACAAAAAATCTCTAGCAGAAGGATAAATCTCCTTCAGACCATCAACTAGAGGAGCCCAATGGTTGGTGATCCAAATGTGAAAATCAGTGAAGGAATGCCACAAGTGGAAAAATCTACAAATAAGTACATTCTTGGAGTAAAAGGTAATATTTTCATAAACCTCCTTACTTAAAGAGACAATAGGAGCAACATTTGCACACAACAAGGGACACACAAAACCCTCTCTTGGCCTGTTTAGCTTCACAACATCAACAAATGATGGCTGGGGACCAAGACGATCACACAAGCTCCCAAGAGAAACCCCAACCTCACCCTTATAATTAGTTGGGGATGAACCAATAGCCACAATAGCAACATTAGTTGAGGAAGAACCCGTAGCCATAACATCAACATCCGTTGGGGAACCTGCAGACAAAACAACACCTATTGACATCCCAAAGCCAATTGTACACTCTGCAACACCACACGATGGTAGAATAGAGTCATTCCTTATCACCCAAGTGCTCACACCACTCACTAGAGGGAGAGAAATGTTCGTAGGAAGGGGATCAGGAACACCCTCAGAAGCTCCTACAACCCTTCCAGCTGTGGGAGGAGAGGACAATTCCACACCAACACCTAGATCCACCACAAGTTCAACCCCAATTGGAGATATGTCAGGACAAGATGAACATGGGAGCCTGGGAGAGGACGTGGTAGTAGGGAAATTCAAAATTATGCCTGGGTGGGAGAAACTGGAGCTAATAGGAGAGTACGCAACCTTAACAAAAGTTTTATTACTTAATAATGTTATATTAAGACTTGTTATATTGAATACCTATTTCTAAATAGTATAAATATACAAGTATTTTAGTGGTGGGTTTTATCCCTATAGATTCCCTAAATAAATATTTGAGTCTTATGTAACCTTATTAATATACTGTTATATTTACTTCTATGTATTTTGTAAGATAGATTTTATAAAAAATGTCAACTGGTTTTTTATCACTTAATCTTAATTATCACTATCCTAGTCTATTGGTCATCTACAATAGGGTCAAAATCCTTAACAATTATGACAATCTCATTTTAATGTCATGTGAATCTTCCTTTAAATTTGTACCTATTATATTAACTTAGATAATATTTTTATTACTTAGGTAAAATAAGATAATGTTTATATGTAATTCTCTTATTTTAGTGTTTTCTTGGTTATCCTTATCCTTATCCTTATCCCTATTGGCTTTGAAATATTTGAGGATATATTTTGCAGCTCTATCATTTTATAATTAACATGTACATATAATTGAATTGAGATATTGGAATTGGTGAAATTCTTATGTCTTTGATTGCATTTGATTTTGCAATCATAATATTTATTTGATTTTACATAGTTGTATTATTAAAATTTAATTATGAAATCTAAAATAGAATTAATGTAGAGTGGTATTTGATTTAAAATTTAGGATAGTAATTTGAAGCTTTCTTTGATTTATATTCTTGTAAATTTAATGAATTTAAATCACTATTTATAAGAGGCCATTGGGGGAAAATGGACTATCATGATGCAAGAAAAAGGGTCAAGTTAACCAGGTTACTCTTTTATTTTATTCAAATCAAACATTGTGAATTCAAATAACCAATTTTTTGTCTATAAGACTTCATTGTAAATTTTATTTGTTGCATTTTTTTGAGATAGTTTGGAACCTAATGGATAGTGTCATTGTATCTAGAGCTCTTGTAAACCCATATATAAATTTCCAACTCACCAAGATTTAATAATTTACTATACATCTAAAAAATTGGCTCTATGCATGTAGCCCAAGATCATACAACTTGTTATGCAATTAGGTATATGACTTATAAAGTATTATAAAATATGTGTTTTTTATATAATTTTTAATTTCCAAAACTAAAATATAAATAAATTAGAGGTGTTGAAAAAGGGAAGCCTTTTTCCACAATCACATAAACCTATGCAACACTCATGTGAATTGGTAACTACACATTATATTTGTCCTTAGCATACACTAGCATATGAGAACACATTTTCTTTTTAACTTAAACATGTTTTTTCTAAATCTGGTAGTAAACCAAATCTGGACCACCACCAAGTTTAAGAAGGAAAATATAATAGCAAAAATATATCTCTTTATATATTGTTTTAAGCAAAATAGCAATGAAAGATACAAATGTTTAAAATTGGGAGTTCTTTCTACACAAGGAAGATCAAAATATAGCTCTTTTGTTTTTTATTTGAAATTTAAGAGTTTAGCCTCTTGTTGACAAATAAAGAATTAGCGGGAATAAAATGATTAACTGCAATGTTCCAAGTTCAACATAAAAAATAGCTTAATTATAGGCCTTCCCAAGCAACTACAGGTCTAGCATGGAGCAGTCTAATATAGTGCATATCTATTTTTACAAATTTCTTCACATAGCAAGTTAGAATCATCAAAAATTTATAGAAGACCATTCTCAATGTTTAAAATGATGGAACTTGTAATGCCCACTCTAGAATTCAAGTAAATTAACACAATAACCTATAAATCAAATTCAATCTTCTTGATCCTTCACTGTTGTTATAAAAATGTATTAGAAACTATTGCAGAAAGTTTAGTTCTTAAATCTTGTGTCTTCTAGTAAAACATATGTTATTTTTTTAAAACCATTAATGTATAAGAGTTCAAAATGAAATGATTGTAGAATTTTGTTTGGGGCTGATCCTAACTTGGACAACCAAGGGATTTTTTTTGTGTTGTTTGTGTTGTTAATAAATTTTTTCGAGTTGTAAATTGTATTGATGGTCTTTGTGTTGCAAATGAATTATTGGTAGATGTTCGTTATTGTTTGTGTATAAGGAGAAGATCCCACCTGATGACTAAGATCCTCCTTCGTATGGGGTTCATGAGGGTGTATAGCCTCTTTTGGGGATGGTTGATCAAATATGAAAGTATGGAATTGTGAATGATTTTGTAAATCCATGCATGGCAGTTGATTTATTGTAATGTGTGGAGGTTTTTGGAAGGATGGTAGTGGTGGTGTGTGGAGGTTTTTGGGTGGATGGTGGTAGTTGGCTGTGAAGATTGTTTGATTGGTGGTGGTGATTGCGTTTTGATAATGAAGTTGTATATGGGATTGATTGTATATATCCTAAAGAGGGAAGGGAATCCCCCTTCTCCCCCTATACCAGAATTTGGTGAACAAATTCATTGTGTGCAAGTCAATGTTATTGCTTATGTATTTTCAAATCTGTAATTTTTCCTTGGGTTTTGTCTCCCACTTGGGGGTGAACAACATCCTGTTCCTAATGTTTATGATTGAGGTGTAATTTTAATTTTTATGATTAGTTTTATTCATAAGGGGGAAATGTATTTTCATGCAAGTGGTAGTTTCATTTAGACCTTTATATTGTGGGGAAATATGTTTTCTTATTTGAATGATCTTTTCATTGGAGAGAAGTTGAAGAGTTGAGGGTTATTTTATTTTCAAAAAGAAATAAGGGAAAGTATGATTCAATTCTTGGATGAATGTATGCATGGAGTAGATAGATAGAATATTGTTTAGGTGGAGCTTTGGCTTTGAAAATATCACAAAGTACTAAATTATGTTCAAGTGTTTGTAGGTGATTTTAGTAAAAGGTAATTTTTCATGCTTCAATTATTATCAATAAAAATAAATCATGTAGTTGTTGCATCTTATTGAAAGCTTCTAGGAGGAAGCTTGAGACTAGAGGGGGAGAATGAAATACCCCTCCTGAAAAGTGAACTAAAACTGTATAATGAATTACAGAGAAACTTGGAAATAAGGATTTTGAGTGAGCCCCAGGCAATAAACAAATGTTCACTTCTAAATTAACCAGACTAAAGTAATTATTAAAATTGAGTTCTACAAGAAATAAATTAATAATTTAGGCAATTAGATATTATTAAAAAATTAATATTAGGCCATTGAATATATATATTTGATAAAAAAAGGAATTTATTATCATAAATATTACCATTTTTATTATCTTTTTACATTTATCTAATTTACATTATTCAATAATGTTACCTTTCTTGAATAAAGTGTTGCAGGTAACTTTTTTTTATGCTTTATGCAATAAGTAGCATGGAGTCATGTTACTCTAATTGTCGCTCAATGATGGAATTGTTACCCGGGGTGAAAAATCCAATGTGATAGAATTAAAGTTTACACTTAATAGATTAGTTATTAGGTCAGTTTTTAATAATAAAATTAATAGTTAGTTTTGGGAAGTTATTCCCCAGAGGAAACTTAGAGTGGTTATTCGACAGGAAAACAATGGTTTTAAAAGCCCATGTATTGGATGTAAGTGGGGGAGGTATTTTTATTTATGATGAATAAAAAGAAGTTGTGGATCTTTATTGGGTGGCTTTTCCCCTTTTGGGTTTTTCCACATAAATTGGTGTCGTTTTGTTTTTTTATCTCTATTATCTAGCTATTTTTACCCTCTGTGAATTATTTTATGAATAACTTTAGGTCTAGGTATTTATTAGCTATTGCTAATTTCAAACATATTGATGGCTATAAAATCAGAATGTCAATTGTCATATTATTTCCATGTCATTTTCTCTACTTTACACTATATGTGGTCTTGCAATATAACTTTTGTTTGTTGCTATCATTTATTCCTTGTCAATATTAAACATGTTCTATAGCACTCATTTCATGTCTCATGCATTTAAATTTTTAGCCATTTCCTAATATACATTTGATACTTAGCCTTTATTTGGGCTCATATAGTAAACAAATATGTGTAATTACTAAATGCTTGTTACTTTGGTTAAAACCATTTTTAGAATATATATATATGTTTATTTTATTATTTGAGTTCCTCATAGAAGTGAGGATATTCTTATACAATGCGTATAATTATTATTCTTTCTTTTAATATAAATTATATTGTGTATTGACATTAATCAAGTTCCTTGTGTATTGGTTGTTTATGTAATCATAAATATAAATACATGACTATAAAAATATGTTTTTATAGATAAGTTTAAAATATTACCCGTGTATAGATTTCTTATTGTTAAAAAAGAATATTTAGGTTCATCTTGAATTTTCCTTAAATTCTACATTGGTGGAGTTTTGTAATTTTCTTCTTTCCAATCTCTTATCTAAGGTTCCCTCATTTTTATAATAGGAATGATAAATTGTTGTTGAATGTTAGTGTGTTAAGTTTTTCACTTAGTTTAATCATTCAGGTGGTTTTTTCTCATGTGGGTATTTTTCCCACCTATCATTATTTTTCATGCCTTTATAAGGCACTATGTACATTATGCATTTCATAGCATCTCAATACATTCTCTCATTTGGTGAAATAGCCTTTGCTTCTCTCATATCTCGTGAAGGTGTTTTGTTGCAGATGGTGCTCCTGGGAGGTGGATGACACCAACATGGTATCAGAGCCAACCATTTTACAATCCTTCCTTGAGAGCTTTCAATGGAGAGTTTTGAGATCGACTATTTACTGTAGTTGTTCCAACATTTGAAATTTTTCAAAATTTCAAAATTGCCTTATCTTCATTATTACCAATTATTTCATTTTAAATTTTGTTGGGCATGATTCCTGTTGTTGAGGGGGTTTTGAAAATCATAGGCCACAACAAATATACTTGAGGAAAACTTTTGAGAAATTCCCTTTCATTTGCAGGTTGAATCATCTTTGTGCCAAGCCACGTTTTCTTTTTTATTGCAGCCCAATTTTGTGCCGTGTGGAGTGATTCATATCTCAAAGCACCAACGAACTCATGAGGCCACATATTTGATTATGAGAGGTGTGATTTCTACATTGGAGGCCATTATTTTTTCGATTATGGAGAGGGCATGATTTACAAAAGTGAATTTCTTGCTGACCAAGTTGTTCCCATTGAAGACCGCCTTTGAAGTCATGATTGAAATGAATTTTAATGGGATTGGAGACCCACGTCATAACTTGTTGAGGAGGTGTTAATTTGCAATTTTTTTATTCCACTGTTGGAGGCAATGATTTTAATTTCTGACAAGCCTGATTGGTTGCTTATAGAGGTTGTGATTCTCTTTGAGGACTACCAGAAGACTGATATTTTGTTTGGAGGCACAAATTTGTGTATTGGAGAAGGGCACATTTTCATTGCTCCACATAGGAATTTTCTCCCAAGCCTTTGATAGGTTGTCTATTTGAATAAGACTGCGATTTGAAGGAGCCATTTTCTCTTGAAAGCATCTATTGTTTGGAGATAGATTGCAGATTGGAGGCCGTGGTATTTTTTTGATACTCCTCCATCTACCCATGAGATGATTTCTATGGATGGACACATAGGTGATCTTCATTCTGAACAAGATTCCTTTACTCCTGACATAACTACACAAAAAGAGCAGGTTATTGATTCCTACAATCAAGCTGAGTTATCAACATCAAGATTAGATATATCCCAAATTCAGACTGAGGACATCAGGTATGCAGATATCCAGCACTATCCACTCAAGGAAACAAGTCAGACATAACAATATAATTCAGAGTTAGTGGAGTAGCAAATTGAAACAACGTCACCTATGATGGTCATTTATCAGAGAATGCATTCTAAACAAGAGCTCTCAATACATGTAGAATCAAAGCATGAACGTACTACTACCACCATACTGGAGGCAACTTCATCTCAAGAAAATGTCAAAATAGGGAGCACAAAGAATCCTTATAATGAAACCGATGCCAATACTACAACCAGTCACATCATGAATCTTCTTCTACTCATCACCCCATCCATGAATTGGGACCAAATTCGAAAGAAAGATTTGAATCAAAGTACGAAGAATGTTATCAAAGAAAAAGAAGCTAAGAAGTATAATGGACAAATCAAATACACATGGATACCAAAGAATATAAAGGAAGATTATCCCTATAAAAATCCATCAGTCAAAGAAACTATGGGGCAAAATGAAAAAGGGAAAAGTATCCATCAAAGATGTCCACAAAAGAAAAAGCAGGCTTTCCAAGCGACGTACAAAGTGTATCAAGCAGTTGGTCCTAATTTCACACACACTTCCATATCCACTCATCATTGCTCATGCTGAGAATACTTAACTCCTTATCAAAATATTTCACCAAGGTCACGCACAAAGTACACTGGTATTATTTTGATCTTGAGAATCCTTATAAAATAAGGTCAAAGAGGAGTTAAGTATTTCATAAGGATGTTTAATCTAATGTGTTTCAAATGACTAGCATAATGATATTATGTTAAATTTTAATCATTTGTAGATTTAGCATCCACATAATGGCTAATTGCAAGCATATAAGAACATAATCAAAACTTTATGTCATATTGTATTGGTGCTATTGTGGAAAATAGCCCTTTCCCAACCCTTGATAATGCAAATGATGATGATGCAGTGGACAAAATCAGTTCTCAAATGAAGAGAGTGAGTTTGCATAGGATTTTTGGATGATTTGTTGAAGAATGATGCCTCTATTTATAGATTATTTTGATGAGAGAAATAGCCAAATGGATGAATGTGGGACAAATATTTAGCCAATGAGATGGAGCCACTTTTCAACTTGTGATAGGCTGGAGGATGAGCACATTTTGGTCAATGTGCCAAAGAGAGGGAGATTTCATGTTTGAATTTGAGAGTAAATGCTGAGTTTGACCTTTGCAAAGGGACATGTAAGAGCCATGTAAGATCTCATAAATGATTGCTACTGCTTGCCCTTGGGATTCATATCCTTAAAGGCTTCTAAACATTTACATTTCATCTCAATTTTCTCCTACTAAGGTCAGCATGTCTTGGAAGGGACCATTGCTAGACTTTGGTGAAAGATGTTGATCATGCTTTGGAATGAATTCTTGAGATATGTCCTCTAACTCATAAGGAAATGTAGAGACATTTTCAATATGATCATTGGTTGATGGATTGTGCATTATTTCAATAGGATCAAATAATCCTAACATTCCTTGAAATAGATCACTAAAAAGTGGCTCTTGATGTATGGTGAGTTGATCATCAGATGGGGTGGAAACATCTTAAGGTGCTCATCGATGGAGAGATCTTGATCATTGTTTTCAACAATTGTGGTGGAGGGATTTCCAATGTTCTCAACCATAGGGTCAAATGATGTTGGAATTTTGTGAATTGGATCATATCCATATCATCTTCAAGGAATTTTTATCATTTAGCTTAGCAAAGGATTGGGTAAGGGCTTCTTTCCATAGAAGCACCAATCCACTATGGGATAGGTTTGAGCATGCTTAGGCTTTTTGGTATTTTATCACTTTTTTTTTTTTAGCATGATTCAATATCTCATATGGATGCTTGATAATTTTCTATGTTTTAAAGTGCTAATCATGCTAATGTGTGTTAGTTTTAGCCATTTGCAGATTTTCACCATCCACAGTTAGTAATTTTATCGCCCTATGTTTATTGTTTTAGTTATCTCTATGCATCTTTGTATTTACACCCATTAACATAGGACCAATTGCATATTAACATAAGAGTGATTGCACACACACACACACACACATATATATGTAGAGGGTTAGTATGAAAGCAGGAACATGTTGGAGATAAAATTATTTTGGTGGCTGTTAAGTATTATTCTTTCTAATATCTCTTTTATATGTTCAATTTATTTTTTTGAAGTTTCTGATGGGATTTTTGTCAGCCCAACCGTGAATATGATTTGTCGTGTAGTAACTCTTTTAAAATTTCTCTATTTGTCTATAATATTTAGTGCCAGGAAATGTAGTTCAATTTTTTGGTTAAGTCTGTGGTGTTATATGCATTTTGTATATATATATGCAGAGGGCTATTATGAAAGTAGAAACATGTTGGAGATAAAATTAGTTTGGTGGTTGTTAAGTGTTATTCTTTCTAATGTCTCTTTTATCTGTTCAATTTATTTGTTTGAAGTTTTTGAAGGGATTTTTGTCAGCCCAACCATAAATATGATTTGTCATGTAATAGCTCTTTTACAATTTCTCTATTTTTCTATAATATTTAGTGCCAAGTAATGTAGCTAAATTTTTTGATTAAGTCTATGGCAATATAGGCATTTTGTACATGTTATTTCTACTCATTGGCTTTACAAGTTCTATTTAATGTGGGTTTGGTGCCAAAGAATGTAGCTCAAATTTTGAGTTGACAATCCAACTCTTACACAAACTGCTTTCTTGTATGAATATGTTTAGTGTGGGTTTTCAATCATCTATGATTTACCTATGATTCTTAAGTGTTTTTCTAGTACTTGTTTTACAATTTCCCTAATTTTTCTATAATATTTAGTGGCAAATAATGTAGCTTGAATTTTGAATTGGGAAGCCACCTATTTTATAGAATTTGTTGTTACACCTTATCTAGATAGCAATAGAATTTGAGGTAAGAAAGAATATGTTGCAAACTCAAATCTATACATGCATTTTTCTTGAACTGGATTCTTCACTTTGAATATTCTAAGTTGTAAGTAATTTCACATACATAGATGTTCATATCTAAACTTATTTGGTCAAGGGAAATTGGAAAAGACCTATTAGAAAAACACTTAAGAATCATAGGAAAATGACAGATGTTGGAAAACCCACATTAAATATAACTTTAAAATATGGAGAATAGAATAGGAAAACTATGATAATGAACAGTTTGGTATGGGGAACTGGAAAAATGAATATCATGAAGAATAGTTTGTTATGGGGAAGTTCAAATAGTTGAGAAAAAAAGAATATCATGAAACGTATTGGTACAAGACAAAAAGTGAAATTGGAAAAGAGATATTAGGAAAACACGTAAGAATCACAACAAAATGATAGATGTTCTAAAACCCACATTAAACAGAACTTTCAAATATGGATAATAGAAGAGGAAAACTATGATAATGAACAATTTGTTATGGGGAACTGAAAAAAAGAATATCATGAAGAACAATTTGTTTTTGGGAAAGTTGAAATAGATGAGGAAGAAAGAATATAATGAAACATATTGATATAAGACACTTCCATCACACGTAATTAGCAAGCTCCACCACTTACATAAACAGACCTAGCCAGTTTGTTATAGGAAGCTTCAAGCATATCATAAAAAAAAGAATACCATGAAATATATTGATACAAGATTCGAGCTATGTTCTTTGTTAATAAATATTAAAGACAAATAGAAAAATTGTATAAGTGGTGTTAGAATAACAATTATTTGCTACAAGTCATTTTACATGGGTATTTTGCATAAATGATTTGTCCATAATATTTAATGCCAAGCAATGTAGCTCGAATTTACAATTAAGTCTGTGGTGTTATATGCATATTGTAGAGATTACATTGCATCATATAATTGTTGTCATAGCCTAAAGAAAATAGGTATTGTTATAAAGAACTAGGTTTAAATAATTGATTTTGCAAGTTGAAAAGATATATGTCTAAGTGTGGAGAAAAAAATAGTTGGGTGGCTTTTAAGCATTATTCTAATAGCTCTTTTATCTATGCAACTTTATATTTTTAGCCGATAGGCTATTTGTTTGAAGTTTCCACTAGGATTTTCATTAGCCCAACCATGAATAGGATTTTTCATCTAATAACTCATTTACAATTTCTCTATTTATCTATAATATTTAGTGTTAGGCAATGTAGCTCGCATTTATGTGTATATATATATATTGAATTCCCCATTTCATATTTTAAAAAATACATATAGGCAGAAATATATATACATATATACAGACCAAGACCATTGTGGCTCATTTGAGAATGCAACAACAATTTATATATGTGCATTTATATCTAAACAGCTGTGTATGCTATCTTTATTTGTATTTAGGTAGACGTTAATTTAAAAAGAGTTAAAAATAGCATATGTAAGTATTATTTAGCTTCTGAGAAAATTTCTACAATACAACCATAGCATTAAATGATATAGCATTAAGATGTTGTTAATAACAGAGCATTTAATGGTACAATATGTGTAACAAGTTAATAAGAAATCTGTAAAATTGATTGTACCTTGGCAGTGAATGTCCCTATTGAAACTAAATACATTTGAAAACACTGAAAATGGTCTAGATTGCATTTTATTTGTCTCATCATCTTGATTGCAATTGTCCAACACTATGAGAAACCATTTACCATTCCACTTTTGTGTTTGAAGGTGG
Source organism: Sequoia sempervirens (assembly GCA_007258455.2). Taxonomy (NCBI): domain Eukaryota; kingdom Viridiplantae; phylum Streptophyta; class Pinopsida; order Cupressales; family Cupressaceae; genus Sequoia; species Sequoia sempervirens. The sequence continues at coordinate 139,889 of VDFB02167045.1, forward strand.
CTAGGAGTCCCCCTATGGCCATATATATTTTAATAAGCTTTGAAGTTAAAAACATGTTGTTGGTTTGCGCAACTTTTTCCCTTTGCTTATTTTTAGTTCTTCCCACTGTTGAACTCTCACATAATTCCCATTCTATGCATCTTTGGTGTTATACCCATTAACATAGGAGCAATTGTAGATTAATAAATCCTCCCCTTGAAATTTATATAAATAAACATCTATTTATATATAGAAGTGTGTATATAAATAGATACATACATGTGTACACACACACACACACACACACACACACACACACACACACAGATATATATATATGGTTATATGTGTATGTTTCTAAATGTGAAAACAAAGGGGAAATTCAATGCATATATGTACTTAATCATTTATATTCTTATTGTTTTATAACCTATTGTTTGGATAAGAAAGGGTGAAAGGACCAACTAGCAACATATACAAATATCTTCATATAGCTATATGTAGAAATATAGTAAAATAATAAAAAATTGCATGACTACATTTATAAGCAACCTCAAAGATAAAAAGATACATATTGGGGTATATATATTTGCACTTATCATTTTTATTCTTGTTGTCGTATCCCCTGGTGTTTGGACAGTATTAAAAGTGCATTTCCATTCTTGTTCTTGTATCTTGTGTTGTTTGGATAGTATTAAAAGTGGAGTGGTTATAGATCAATTTTTTAAAGTTGTCTACCAACTGCCATTGGGATGTTGCAATACATTAATCTTTAATTTTTATTGTGAAATAGAGCTGTCAATTAGTCAACTCAAATTGCAACATTTTTTCCCTGCAAAAAATTCCTAGAACTATGTCTATGGAATCGGGCTTTGTGGATGGGTCTCTAGAGCCCCCCAATATTGATTTGTTGACATCTCCCACTAGTTCCACTACAAATTCTATATCTAAGGTTGTGAACCACCAGCCTTCAGATCCTTACTTTGTAAGTATAAATTTCATTTTTGTTATACCTGTTGCATATTTGGTGTTATTGTTTCCAGTTTTCTTGGATTTAAGGTGTATACACACATTGGTGAACCTAACAAAGCATATAGATGTGGAAGTAGATACACATTGATATTTCCCAGCATATGAAAACATCCCTTTCATGTATATGTACATATGTATATGTATACGTATGTATATATATTTATATGTATATGTATATGTGTATGTATATGTATGTGTATATGTATATGTATGTATATGTATGTATATGTATATGTATGTATATGTATATGTATGTATATGTATGTCTATGTGTATATATGTATATGCATATGTATATGTATATGTATATGTATATGTATATGTATATGTATGTATATTTATATGTATGTGTATGTATATGCATATGTATATGTATATGTGTATGTATATGTATATGTATGTCTATGTGTATATATGTATATGCATATGTATATGTATATGTGTATGTATATGTATATGTATATGTATATGTATGTATATTTATATGTATGTGTATGTATATGCATATGTATATGTATATGTGTATGTATATGTATATGCATATGTATATGTATATGCATATGTATAGGTATATGTATATATACATGTATATGTATGTGTATATATAAATGTATATGTATGTATATGCATATATAAAGTTGAGAGGGATGCAAAGAAAACACTACAATATGATAGATCAAATATGAAGACAACAAATTTCCCCCAACTTTATTATTGTGTGACGTGTGATGGAACTCCATAAAATTCCATGTGGGCACTTCATAATGTTCTTGGTAAGGGGTTTTGCTAAATTCTGCGAGCCTCCATGATGCAAAAAAGTGGTGGGGAGGATACTGAGCGTGGGTTGTGTGCTTAAATTGATTTTAATGCCATATATTTTTTCTTGTGTAGATACATGCCTACACAAATACTTATATACACTTGGCTTCCACAAACATAACTTTCAATTGGTTGTGTGCATCCAATATTGTATTGTTCTAAACGTGGGATATAACAATAGTGAAATAGTGGAAATGGTTAACACAAAAATCTATAAAATCCTTGTGTATATATTTTTATATATTCCAATGTTCAAACTATGCTATTCCTTTTGTGATCATCCATAGATATACATTTATATACACATGGATATACATATATATTTTGTTATATGTTTATGTGTAATTACTAATTTAAATATATCTATGGTTATACATGTATATTCATATATGCTAAAATGGTTGAGCTTGTATGTATACTCCTAGGCTGTGTGAGTACATTCAATTTCCACAACCCAATCAATTGCTGAATTTAAAAAAGATAGAAAGAAGCAACAAAACCATTTGTACTATAGCCAACATAGAGAGGAAATTTGTATGAAGCACCATACAAAATCCTTGCAACAAAGGCTAACTGCAACAAGCACACCTGCAGGTCTGCCTTCTGACAATATTCCATCCTAGTGCCCATTGGCAATGGTAGATGCCACCCCTTATATACAATCTCAGAAAATCCCCCTACTGCACTAGCACAACAACAACACCTCAAAGAAATATTCAATGATTGCTACCTTTCTATGGTAAAATTGTTTCAACACCGCGGATATGCACTTTCGAACCTTTCTATTTGTCAGATATGTAGAGAAAGCTACATAGGGATGCACACTTGTGTGTTGGGGTAAACAACATGTGTAAGATGTTATTCTAAAAAAGGAACCTACCGCTTCAGGTCTACAAATGGCATGGACGCAGGCCCACAACCATTGTTGCTAAAAAAAGCTAACACGGGTTAAAGAAATGCTTATTTCTAGAGTGGCTCCAATTTTACAAGTGTCCCATGCTAGAGGAGGTCAATTTAAATATAGTGGTCGAATGATAAGCTTTCCTTAAGATATCTTGAGCATAGCAAAAAAAAATTCATGCTAATTGCAAGACCTTTAGGTTGTGACTGTACAACGAACCACCATTGAAGGTAGCAATTACGACTACTATGTTAATAAGCATCATGTCCTGGATGCATTGAAATACAAAATTCAATATGAAAAATACTACAATGATGTTGAGGCTCTTAATATGTTACCTTATGTTGTTGTTGATGTCTCCAATTTTTTGCATACAATGGAGCAAGTTTCCTATGAAGAGCTAATGGCATCAACTAGCTCAACAAATGCTGCTCAAGATGAAAATGGCTCTTCAAACTTTTCATCATTCATCCCTTCCTTTCCAAATGCTAGATGAGAGCTCCATGCAATCAAATAGGTATAACAAATTGAAAAAAGAGAGCAGAATATCTTGTGTTAGCCTGAAATTAGCTCTTCTCTTGTTAATGAATACAACTTTGTGATCACCGAGGAAGCGAGGATGGAGGGAACAATCAACCAAGCTTTGAAAACCAAGCGCAACAAATCAAATAACTAGCAACTTCCATGGGTCAGCTCTAGCCAGAAGCTTACAGTCACAAGCCCAGGCAGGCAGAAGATAATTATTCAAAGAAACTGTAGAGCACTTACTTGATCATCATGGCATCCCATATTCCATCAAAGACATTTCCAAGCTTACAAGTAAGATTCATTTGTCAAAACATAGAAAAACAGTAAGACACCATATCCAAGGGCTAGTAGAATTAGCCCACTTTTACAAAGAAGGTACACTTTAAACTCCACCAAACCTTATGAAACCTTGGGGCAGCAATTAAAATTCCCAAAAACTATTAAATCCACCACTAGTTTCCACAAATCACTCTTCCAACATAGCAAAACCAAAAACCCTTGATTCTAGGCCTTCAAAAGGAGGGTTTATTGTAAATCATACCTCCAGACCTTCTAGACCCTGCCACCTATTCAAAAACTCATAATTATGCCTGCACAAGCTTTAAAATTCATCACATGGGTTATTTCTTCCAGAAAACTCATAAACCATCATTTAGTTCCTCACTTTCACAAGGAAAATCACCCAAATTCAACCTAGGGCAACACCCAAAACCCACAAACACACTTCCTCCAACCTCCACAACATTTGGAAACCTATGTTACAACAAATTGGGTCATTCCACTGAGTTACAATTGCCACAGTAGGTGGAATGCCCTAAAAACTCATTTTATTACTCTCAAAACACCAACTTGCACCAAACCAGAGCAGTTTCAGAAAAACAGAGATAACTCACTCCAAAATTAATAGTTTTCAATCAAACCTGAAGCATTTGAAAGTAGAATCAGTGCCCTAAAATACCATGTCAGTCTTCAACCAAGATATGGAGTTGTACGGACTGTACTAGCCAAGCAAAGTTTAGGAAAATAGGAAAAACATGGGATTTCAGACCACCCGGTAGTAAAATGAGGATATCTCACTCGATTCTCAATGAAATAACACCATTCCAACGCCAAAAGAAATATTATTCAATTATCTATCCATCCATTATAGGCTTGGAGTGTGGAACAATGTGTAAAGGTCGTACAATGCACGTGATCAGCAATTTCTTAATGGAAAACACAAAAAACAGCAAATTTCTTATTAGAAACTCATTCCCAACTTCTTCAACAGCCTCCCCTTTGAGATATTACAACAATATATCATGCTACCACCTGAAAAATACCTCTTGGGGTGCCTATAACTGACCACAAACTAACTTAACCCTTACATATGCTTAATTTTGCATTGTTTGACAATTTGTTAACAACAAACACAAAATAATGCAACCTTTTGCATTTTTGGAACAACTAACCTTAAAAACCCCCCAATTACATGAATAATAGTCTCAAAGACCTTATTTAACATTAATTTACTCAAATACCCCTACATTCCTGATGCCTTCCTTCAAAGGATGAATTGTTGAAATTGTGTGTACTGGGTGCTCTTGCACCACTTGGAAGGTTTATTTACAAGGGCCTTTCCAACATTTTTCCCCTCTGGAGCAACACTTCCCCTTCAACTGATGAATGTTCAAATTCACTTGCATGAATATGCCCTCCACTTAATGATATATTTTGACCACAAATTTGGAAAATATGTCTGGTTTAGGTACTTCCTCTAGAACTTGATAATGAGACATCACAACCAACAAACTACTTTTTTCTTTGTTAGAGCAGATTTGGAACACAAAATCCCCAACTCATTGTATGCATTGCATGAATGGCTTCAAGCTACTCCTGATGGCTAGATAGCTAAGTAGTTGATACGTTTTGGTGAATTGTTGTGTAGGACTCGGGTATATGCAGGATCATCATGGAAAAAACAGGACCTTAAGTGGTAGAAAATTTGGAAAAATCCCGAGTTAGAAAACTTGACATAAAAATTTGAATGAATTTATCTATATTATTTCAAAAATATGTAAGAATAGAATCTATACAAAATTGAATGTTGTTTCTAAACTACTAGGTTTTTTTTTAAAAAAAATCTATTTGGTGAAAATTTTGAAATTTCGATGCAGTAGTACTTAAATTTCAAGGAAAAAAAAAGTAGGTGTTTTTCTGACCACCCTAACCATAATAAAATGATAAAAAAAATTATAATATTTTAGATACAAGTATAAGACTCATGTCCCGATGTGATGCATATTTTTTTGTAATTTTTTTCTAAGTAAATAATTAATTATGAATTTTTTATTACAGCTTTTAAAAAATATAAAAACTTGTATGTCTGACCACCTTAACTTGGTCCAAACTTCAAGAAATTCTCTTTATTTTTAATCCTATAGTATGAAAAGCATAGAATGTGATGCATTTTTCAAATTCAAAAAATGTGATACTATTTGAAAGCTATAGATTTTTTTCAATCAACCTATCAATCAAGACTTTAGTCATAATTCAAATAGAAAATGAATAATAATTATTTATTAAATTCAAAGTAAAGCATAATTTGTATTGGTGGAAAGCTGAGAATCTCCTTTAAAAAACCTTTTAGTTTCATCAATTTTGGGTAAAAAAAGTTGTTAGCGACATACCCTACACATACTCATCATATCGCCACTTTTTGGTCCATCATGATCCTACACATACCCACTCATTCTTTTTGGAACTCTTGTCAGGACTAGTTATCTAAAATGATTGAACAACTTGGAATACATATCTTTTATTCACTTTGAGCTATGCAGACACAAAATGGGTTGATCTACAAAAAAATTTCTCTTGTGTGGCTTGTTTGGTGATGGATCCTTCAAAAAAGATGCTAATAGATATTGTTGTTTAGAATCCACATATAACATCTTTATATCTGGATCATAGATTCTTAATTTTTTGTGAAGAGGTGATTGAAAATATTTTGCATGCAAAAGATTATTGGTATAGATATGAATGGCAGCATCGTGGCTCTACACATGTGCATGGTTTTTTATGGCTTATAGAAGCCCCCAACATGGACACTCTTGATTGGTCAAATCACCATGATGTTACCATGGCAAGATTATTTTTTGATAGATATGTTTTAGCTTGGAATCCACATTTCCCTGCACAGAGATTGCTTAGAATGTATCATTATTCTGAAGAAAATTCATGCTTACTTTCCATGAGCCAAATTATTTCAAGTGATCCAATCGTAGATTATGAAGAGTTGCTAAATACAGTTCAAAGGCACACAAAATGCTCTAAATATATTTGTTTAAGGAAAAAAGGAGAGCAATTACAATGTTGGTATAAAGCACCTTGGTAGCAACAACTTACCTCTATATTGACATCTAATGCTGAATCTAACAAATCCTACAAGCTAGAAAGAAAATATGATCACCTAAATATTCATAGCATAGCCCACCTATGCTTGCAATCTAGTGTGCCAATGTTAAGTGGGAGCCAGTTGTTACTAGGCAACTTTTTCTAAATTATATTTCTAAATATGTAGCTAAATTTGAGGAGAAATCAGAAAATGATCTTTATATAGTGAAAAGACTTGCAAATACAAACATAGTTGAGGATAGAGCACTTTTTGCATATTGAAAATTTATGATGAATATTCTTGTGGAGTGTGACATCTTTGCACAGGAGACATGCCATATGTTACAAAAATTTCCTCTTCTCACTTCAAGCTGACAATATGTTCATTTGAATGTTGGAAAAAAGGCATGGTTCCATATAAATAAAGATGATGATGAAAACTTGCCAGCAAATGATATTCATTGTTGTATGCAAAGGCCTCTAGAGCTAGGTGGTGTATCCATAATTGACTTAGTATCCTTATATACACATTCAGAGCAGCACAAAAAGGCCAAATAGAAACTAAGACACTAGCCTGCAATTGTCCTTATGTACCCATTGTTCAAGAATATTCCCTTTGAAGATACATAAATATTTGAGACATTTTGGGTAAGTGCACCAAGATGGTTCCTAAAAAGGGGACTTAAGTGGCCACTTTTTTTCTAAAATCAGGAAATACTGACCTTGGACGTGAAATTGAGGATACTTGCACTCAATATTTTGAGAAGGAACAAAAAGAAGGATTCAAGTGCTCCAAGTCTACTTTCTAAACTACTAATTTTTATTTTGAAAATGGTTGAGATTAAGGGGTTCCAATGAGGAACATACACAAATTGGTGTTGTTTCTGTTAGAAAAACATAACATAGCAACTCTTGTA